>JBCJKH010015462.1:9012-22658 GCA_039877255.1 Loriculus beryllinus
CCCCCCCCCCCCCCCCCCCCCCCCCCCCCAACCGCACATTCTAATTGTAAGAATACACTGAACAGGGGGGATTCTTTACACTGCACGTTACTAAAAGAGAAAACACAAACTCAACAAAAGTGATTTGGTAGGCTTTGTCCTGCTTCAGTAACAGATAACAGCTGAACTGTCAGCTTAACTAGCTAGGTTAAGTTATGTTTACAGCTGCTTTTTTTTGCAGTCAGATGTCAGAAATGGCTAGAGGACTCAATGACTTCACTGCAGGGTGGTGCTGTTCTGGTTCAGATATAAATGTTAACATTTCCGTGGGGTGGGGGAGTGGGGGTGTGGGGGATGTGGAAGTGGGTTCCATCTCTGGTTAAGGATTCCCCCTTGTAAAGTTTAAAAAGCAGGACAGATTTCTGAGAACTGATAGCTCTGCAGATAAATTATCTTTTAGCCTTTCAGTTCTACTTAGATTTGAATTTAGACCACCTTACTTTGGCTTTTATATCAAGTGGACTACTTTAACATAGAGATCCTGACCAAGACTTAGAAGACATGACTCCAGTTCTTAAGCCAAGACTGATTATACCAAGCCCCACGGTTAAGAAGATACAAAGACACTCATACAGATCCCTCTAGCAGTAGTCTCCAGTCTCAAAAGCTGAGACATACTGGTAAGGTGAAAGACTGCACTAATTCATTCATCATCACCTCTGAGGAAAAAATACTTGGCCTTTCCATTTGACAAAAAATAAGTGTGACTTACATGTTGTTGCATGAATTATAAATATCAGAAAAACTTCAGTTACCTAAATTGTAACTAAAGTACTATGTGCAAAAGCTAAACTGCAGATTTTTAAAGTGTGTTTACCATTCTCACTCCTTCAGCCCAAAATCCACTTATTTCAGTGGAATTTTCTCAGGTTTGGGATTTTTTTTCAATTTAAAGCTTCTTGCAATAGTTTTTACTCCAGCTTTGTCTGTAATAGGTGGACTGCTCTTTCAATTTCTCAACTGCATAAATTACAGCTATGTTCTTATGATCAGCACTAAAATATTCCCAATATCTTTGTTTCATCTACAGGAAAGGAGTATTTCACCAATCACAAAAACACATTCATTAATATTACATTTTCTGTAGTACTAAAGTAACAGCAGCTGTTCTTCATGCTTTTATCACCCTACATTTAAAGCAACAAAAGACTACCAAAATAACAGTGCCAGCTCCCATCAGCTGAAGAAGATGTTAGCTTTTCAGTTCAGTGCATGTGAATTGTTAGTGATAAATAACTAATAGTAGATGCTAGTAGAGCAGTCTAGTCTCTATGTGTCCTTGTCAAAAGCCCCTCTACAGCTTTTTTGCAGGCCCCTTTAGGTACTGGAAGCTGCTCTAAGGTCTCCCTGGAGCTTTCTCTTCTCCAAGTTTAACAACCCTAACTGTCTTGAACCTGTCTCTACAGGAGAGGTGCTCCAGCCCTCTTTACTATCTTTACAAAGACAATATGATAAAGTCCTAGTCAATAACAACCGCCTTGTATCAACACACCACAACTAATACATGCTTTCTCCTCTTTAAGCTCTATAAATATACACACACAAACATACATACATTATAAAAAAACCCCAACACAGTAATTTTTTATACTACCCACTATATTTCTACTATTAAGTCTTCACCATAGAGATTAAGTTGAGACAAAGTTGTTTGTAAGCCTTCACCGCTATTTACTGAACTGTCTTACCTAATTATTAGATGAAACAACTTTAGAAGAGAGATCTGGGTGGAATGAATCTGCCAACTATACAGTTACATATTCAATTTAAAGTTATTAAGTGAGGAACAGAACACTTAACTTCTTTATGAGGTTTTTTTGAGGTGTAGAGGGATGTTAAAGAAAATGCATTCTTGCACATCAACCTCTTCCTGCATACTAATATTTTTATTCCCATGTTTCTCCCTAGATAGCTGGACAAATAGATTAATATTAACTGGAAGTCAGCAAAATGTTATGCTTGTATACAAGCCCAAATGTACATGTGCACAGAAAGAAATGGGCAGAAGTTATTTTAATTTAAACATGATTTTTTTTTCCATAAAGAGAGGGAGGAACAGAAGAGTAATTTTTCATCCTTTTCAATATTTTATCAAGTCTCCAGGTTGGCTCAAACTCCCCACTTAATAAAAGAAGAAATCTTTCAAAAAAACCTTCAGCAGTGTAGCAGACATATAAAATAAACTCCAGTTTTAACAATAGCACAAAATGTTTTATCATAACTGAGAAGCAGGTCTGTAAAATAGCTATTATCAATTATTCATATAAGTGCTAAAAAAATTAGAAACAGACAATGGAGAATGGTTGGGGAGCGGAGGAGAGATAAGCTTTAAATCATTATTTTTTTTTCAGGGAAATATGCAAAATTACTCCAATGCCTACATTTTAAAAATACAGATTTGCAGTTAGCTTTGTGGTACAGCAGAAAAAGTAGTCATAGGTATGGAGTCACATATTAAACCACATTGATACATACCTTCCATAAAGACTATATACTTTCTCCACTTAACTTGGCTAGCAAAAGGGACTTTCCAGAAAATCAAAATTAAATATTATTTAGTAATTTTAGATGCTGCTTAATATTAAGGTCTAGTCCACATTTAAAAGTTTTTTCCAGAGTAATTACACTAGCTTAGCTATACTGGAAAAGGCAGTTTACTACTGTAGACTATAGCAGTCAAACACAGTAGACTATAAAATAAGAAGACATTTTTCTCATACAGTTGTGAAGCAATCTGATCTATGGTCTGAAGCAGGTAGGTTGGACCAGTCACCTCCAGAAGTCCTTTCCAACCTACATTTTTCTATGGTATTATTATTTAACTGGTGCAGAAATACTGCCAAACTGTTGAGAATGAGCATGTGTGTGCACCCATTTAAATGAAAACCTACATAATATGAGCACACCAAAAAAAGCACAGCCCTTCCCCTCAAGTTCTTGATTTCCTATGAATAACTCCGAATATAGAAACTACACAACAACTAAAAACTAGAAGCTTGGATTAGTGGGGGAGTTACCTTATTTATAGAATTAACAGGATCCTTTTCTAATACAAAAGTATTCATATTTTTAATAGGAAAAAAATAGTTTACCTTGAAATTCATTATTTGTTCTCTCCCACACTGAAAATGACCAGTTACATTTATTCATACCCGTGGAAATATTTTCCCCCATTAGGTTTTTGTCCCTTTTTTTGTTTCTCATCAGTGTGTACACATCAGAAGCTATCTTACTGTTCTTCACGAAAAGAACAAATAACAATACTTAGACTTGTATTAGATATACTGCAGGCTTTACACACAAACAAGGAGTCAAATATAGCCTGATTCATAATGAAGTATTACTATAGTTTCAAAATGGATAGTCATGCTTTATTTCAGGACCAAAATATACTCCTTCAAGATATTTTATCCAAATGACTCTGAATCATAGCTAAAGGAAAACAACAGGCCATCTGCTAGCAATGTAACAAAACAAAATTAAATGAGTACTTAACACATTGTCCTTTCTAGGGTCACAGTACTGCCGAATACGTGTCTATAGTTTTTCTTCTTGTTTTAGGGGGTAAGACTGTGTCATGGCTGTTGCCTTTTTAAGTAAGAAAAGGACTCACTCATAAGTAAGCCAGTGCTTCTTCAGAAATACTCATTCAGTCTAGAAACGGAGGATGATTCAAAACCACAACTACTCAATTTTCTAAAGGTTGTACAAATCATGTTGGGGGAAAGGGGAGAAAAACAATCTGAGCTAAAAATAAGTAACAAAGAAACATTATCGTTCAGAGAAGGGTACATTAGGTCAGAAGCTGCTGCTTTTTAACACCATAAAGTGCTTACAGCTCTCAGTCCAAAAACTGAAGCAGAAAAAAAAAAAAAAAGATGCCAAATCAGGAGGGCAAATAAGCTGTTTGCTCAGCATTTTCTGTTAAAAAAAAAAAAAAAAACGACCAAAAAACTTTAAGCATAAACTACATGTTCTGGGTAGTGGTGTTTTCTTTAAGCTAAAAAAGCTCATCATTGCTTAAGAACTCAACAACATTTTACAGAATAAACTAACATATGCCATTAGACTGTTCTCCCTCTTTTCCTTTCCCTGTCCACCACCCACTTAGCCATTAGTCTTATTGACATCTCTGCATCCAGTTAGACCACAACTGCTAAATTATTATTATTTCCATTTCTATAGTCAAACTAAAAGAAGCATTATTCAGTTATTTCATAGCCATGGGGAAGGGAGAGGAGGGCTGTCCCATCTAATCACTGCAACATCTTGGTGCATCATTATAGAAGGTCCTACAGAAACATACAAAAAGACCAAATGCTGATCTGTGGGATTTAAAATCAATTTAATAAAACGAGACAGTGAGATTTAATATGTAGTATACTATATATACATATTGTGAATATAAAAGTCAATTGGAAGAACAAGTAGAGTAACCTAATGGAAATTAAGAGCATGATAAAGCCACTTATATACTTTGTTTTACTGTAAAAAATTGATAGTGTCACTTATTTATAAAGTGCTAGAAACTATGCAAGAGGAAAAGTTATTTACTCTATTATTTAGCTGATGTATTGTAAATCCAGAGCCAGTGTGGGATTTGAGGATAAGCCAATCACCTTACAGACCAATTTAGGGAGAACGTCATAATTTAAATTGCTATGTTGAACTCACAATGATAGAGAAAAACACATAAACACATCTCTCGAACCACTAAGGGTTATCTTACACCTCTGAAGAGATAGCCGTGTACTGAGGGAGGCAGAGCTCTGCATCAGCCCAATAAATCTGGGAGGAATTATACAACCTCTGTTCCTTAGGAGAGAGGGTAAATATAGCTCTCCAAACCCATGGATCAAATAGCTGAATGAGCCAGAAATAGCAAAATAGTACCTGGAGAAAAAAGACACTCCTACTTAGCTACCTAGGACAAAGTACAATCTGCAATTTCCTTCTGCTCCTTCTAAATCTGGTCACTTACATACATCTTAACTGTCAATTTTCAATAAATTATCTGATGCAACTGGAAATAATTCTGTTGGGTTGAATTAGCTTCAGAAGAATGAAAAAGCCAATAGTAATTATAACGTCTATTGCCCTACTGTTCTGTATGGATGAATAATATTCTATGAAAACATTGCATACTGACACGTACAATCTGTACTGTCAAATTAAATGTGACCAGAAGAAATAAACTGAGATTACAAGTTATGCAAGCAGCTGCAGTTTGAAGATTTCAGCAGTTAAGAACAGACACATCTGCCAGTTATGGTCATAGCTGTAGTTAAACTGGATTTTCAGGTTCAGTCTGCTAGAATTAATGTATTACAATTCATTACACGGGGGAAAACAGTAGAAAATGTGAACTTGATTAATGTATTCTTTTACAGATTAATCAGTGTTTCATTACAATACATGTATGTCTTCATTTAAGTAGGACAGATCACTTCCAAATTTTAAAATCTTTTACTTTGGTATTAGATGTTACCCTAAAGCAACTTGTCAAAACGTGAAGCCAAAAGGTTTCAGAAATCTGAGCTCAGAATCCTGGAACCATATACCTTAAAATATTTCAACTCAAAACAAAATTTCAAACACAGGATCTACTTGAGAAGTTGTATTCCTCTCAGAACAAACTGAGCAGAACTGTATGCATCGTAACCTTACTCAGAGGGGCTCTTCTCATACTTACCAAAAGTGATTTTAGAAATAAACCCCATAGCCTACATTAACTTTGAACTGGCAAAAGAAAAATATGGTACTGGTAGAGCAGAAATACAAGATACACATAACCCAGACTACTGCAAAACTTCAGTTAATTTTGTTTATAGTAAAAACTGCTATCCAGATTAATCTCTCCAGTGTTTCCTCATAAAAACATCCCTCGTGTTTCTTTTGCAAGCTTTTTGAGTACGAATGTAATTTTGAAATTAGTTACAGGAATGTTCTTTCCTAAGTCTGTAGAGACTCAGTGATTTATTTGCTCTATGTAAAAGACTGACTGCGTACTACTACATACATTAAGACCCTCCATTGCCTTTTGTCCCTACATAAATAAAGACAGGATACTCAACAACAAAAACAAGAGAGAAGTGAGAGATAAAACAAGTGTATTTCAGACATGATGTTTGAAATTAATAAGGCTAAAGTTCAGGCTTTCACATGAGCTCTGCTACTAAAATGGTAAAATGAAAGTGCAGAATTACAACAGTGAGGTCTGAAATAACTGCATTTTAAACCACAGTACAAAAATGTGGTAGCCTGAAAGAATTAATTTTCAAATAGCTTTTTTAAAATTCATTCCATTTTCAGCTCTTGCAACTTTCAGCACCAGTTGTACAAACCCTATTAGGCCTCCTCGGCAAAATCCTGTTGGGCTAAACACTGTACACTGACGAGACTCTGCCTTTAAAAGCTTAAAAATATATCACGTCACCCTCAGAAAGAGATATAGTGTTTTCCCTCTCTCTAACCAATGTCCTTCCTATGCTCCATCCTACCTATAAAAGGAAAACTTAGTTCTGCTCCTAGTTTTCTAGCTCATACCACTCTTGCCTGATGTATTTAATGAGGAAGATGAAAAAAGCAACACACTATCTGATAAGCAAGTACCGTATCTGCTGCCACTGCCCTTCTGTTGTTGTTCTTCTGCTCTTTAGCAGAGATGGGGGAGTCTTATATGCATCCTTGTAGAGAAGGATTTCAGATAAGTAGGCTAAAATGGTTATTTTTGAACAATGCAATCTCAGCACAATTCTGGGTTCAAATATGGTAAACAAGTATGGGACAGAATAGAGAAATTCTTTACAATCCCAAATTACAGTTTGGTTAACCAAAGCGGTCTCTCAGCCAGGTCATTACTGCTGTTTTCCTCTACTGTCATTCCAAACAAACTACCCAAAGTCAGATGATTTTACTGATCAACCTCAAAGCAAAGAGAGATAAGTATATGATCAACCAATGCCATAAGGTAACAGTCAAAACAGGGTTAAGTGAGTACTACCTTACCTCACCATACAGTAAGATAATAAAAATTAATATTCAACTCAAGCACATGGTCATTGGGTGTTGCATGCTAGATAAATTCTGGATAATTTTATTAAAAACAATCATCTAGACTGTCTATTCAGCATAACTGCCTAGTCACTATAATCATTTACTTGTTTAAAGTAGAATCACAGTCTGCATGTGCTCTGCATTCCAAGAAACCTAAGACATATGAAAGCCAACACTCTAAAAACTCTCTTCTTCCCAGGGAAGAACTGAACCTGGCATAAGGGGAAACCTCATGAGGAACCTGGCATGAGGGGAATGGCAGCTTTTGTATTTATGCTTACATCTGCCTCCCAAGAGTGAGTCAAGCTTATACATTTGGGCATGACAGAAGAAAAAAAAGGAAAAAACAAACACAAACCCACACACAGAAACATAGAATAATCAAGGCCACGGTTTAACAACTGCAAACTGGACTTAGCAGCAACAAAACTCATTGTCAAAAAGAAGAATAAAGAAATAAAATGTTTTGAAAACTAGGATAACAAAATCAGATGTACATCAAAAATCAGGCTAACAGCTGAAAAGAATGACAGATTTTAGACATGAGCTAGAAATCAGAGAATGTAGTTTAAAACACTAACTCATATAATAAGTATCTTCGGATAAAATATTCAAGAGTAAATTATGTCTCACAGACAGCATACAATGCACACTGTGTTTGATTTTTAGTAATCTCAATGACTCAAAGTACTTAGATTATAATTATTCTGATATTCACAACTGGATTAAAACACAAGCATGAGTCAATCTGGCAATGCACAGCTATATAAATCACATTTCTTTAATGTTACATATGGTGTGCATTTCTTCAGCAGTGAGCAGCAAGTCCCCTGAGCTTTCTAACTGATAAGAAAACACTATTTTAGCATACACAAGGCACTGCTGCTATCAAACAATATTTGCATTTCTGTATTTGAAAAGAAATTAAACATCTGATACTAGAAGAAGACAGTGAGATCTTCCAGGGCATTCAGTGCTGAACAAACTGTAATCCAACTCAAGTCAGCAAGGGTTATCCAAATACATCATTGGGAGAAAAGATTACTTCAGAGACCATACTTTTGATAATTTCATTTCACATTCCAAAATTTAGAACGTTATTCCTTAAGATGATGACATCTCAGAATGGATGAGAAATCCTAAATAAGTAGAAGTACCCCTAAAAATAATTTATTTTATTGATAAGGTTGGAAGACAATAAAGAGTACATTTTATTACATCACATCATATATAGGAAAGAAAAAATACCATGCAATGTAAAAGTATGCTCAACCTAGACACTCCACCAGTGATCAAAGGTCTAGAACCACTTTCTACTAGTCAGTTAGAACTCTCAAATATTACTGAAAATATGATCATGAACGCTGGCTCCTTTACACAGTGAAGCCCCAATGCATGAAAAATTATTACTGACAGTGCTCCAGTGTTAAGATGTCATGTTCAGCAATGACAATGTTATTCTCCATAACATTCCATTTTCTATTCCCAGAAGAATTTTGATGCAAAATTAAAAAAGGAAATATAAAGAAAAAAAAGACATATATAATTGTATTAAGCTCCACAGGGTAGTCTTCCATTTATTTTCGTTTCTTACACTCTGCATTCATACACATATGGGGTATGTGTGTATCTCCATACGTATGCATTTGTATATATAGATAAACAGTGTCGAATCAGGACTTCTTCACCTGGTGTAGCCTTCATAAAGTTTAGAAAAGATCTTCTCTGAGATTCTTTTAGACACTTAAAGTATTCAGCTAGGAATTTTATCTAATATGATTCTTCATCACTTTCTTAAACTGAACACTCCAAGTGAAAAAAAAACCACCTTCCTCTTCAGCTGCAAACTGTTCTAAACAAATGGTTAGACTAAAATTCACCCTATAAGTAGTGCTTATATTACAAAATAGATTACAACTGAATTATGATTTCTAATAGCTACTGTGAAATCATCACAGCTGTGAATCCACTGAGCAGAACTATAATTTGAGTGCAACTGACCTAAGGTTAGGAGTTAGTGTGGATATAAGGAAGAAATTCTTTACTGTAAGGGTGGTGAGGAATGGGTTGCCCAGGGAAGTTGTGAGTGCTCCACCCCTGGGAGTGTTCAAGGCCAGGTTGGACAAAGCCTTGCACAGCATGGTTTTGTGTGAAGTGTCCCTGCATATGGCAGTGGGTTTGGAACTAGATGATCTTGAGGTCCTTTCCAACCCTAACGATCCTATGATTCTATGATCTTAAGGTCCTTTCCAACCTTAACTATTCTATGATTCTATGATTCTAAATAATTCCAAGGTCTTAACAACTAAAAGCCAAACATACCCATATAGGTATGCACTGCAAATTGACGTGTTTCTGCAATCTGCCACAGCCTGATACTTTTACTTAACTCTGTATTCCTCTTAAGGTAATCAGAGTATTAAGTACTATCAACAGTTATACTTAATGCTATTTACACAAGCATTAGCCATCAATACAGATTTTTTTTTTTCCTGACAAATGTGAAAATTTCTTAAAATCCATGTAATTATTTTAAATATTTTTATGGGAAAACAACCGTAAAAAACATATATATATATATATATGAAAAACTTTTACACATTTTAAGATGTTTTTTCTGCAGTATTTTACTATTTCAAGATATCTTATTTATCTGAAAAGACAGGAAGTGTACAGAAAAATATTTGTGAGATTATAAAAACACAATTCTACAAAAGAATTCAGCTCATTCCCTAATGCTGTGGTTCAAAAATAGGTGTAGCACACGTAACAGACACAGCATATGAATAACCTCCTCACCTTAAATAGGATTACTCAGAAGCTTATATGCTCACAAGCATATAAATTTAAACATTCTGGGGAATCAGACCCTGACTCAACACTTACCTGCTGTAAATTATAAACTAATCAAAGATACCACTTTCAGACTGTGAGGTATTGTTATCCACAGACTTCTAGGTCTCACTATTGGGTCATAACAATATTTGATATTTTACTTTAAAAAAAAGATAGCTTTTCTGCATTCTTTCCACCTTTTAAGTCTCTACAAGAGTTCATTTCTTAACATCAGCAAAAAATACCAAACGCCATTCTGGAGCAGTACCCAATGTCGCTATATGACTTCTTTCTCAGAAATTCACGTTCTTGCTGCACCCATTTTTTTATGGAGAAAGGTGAAAGAAGTTGAAGTTACTCTTCCTATTTACTCCCATTACTTATATGGATGATAATCCACAGGAAACAGGTGATTCTACTCAAATCCACAATAAAAACAAACAAAAAAAAACAACTGTGCAGTAATAGTCTCTATTTTCTTCTCTTTAAGAAAGCTGTTACCTTTTCTGCACTGTAGTTCTCCAGCCTTTACTGTTTCTGAGGATCTTAAGATGTCAGCATAAATTTGTTATAAATTGTTTAAATGGGAGAATCTGTAACTTCCTACATTATGTAGTTTATAAAAAATGTCAGCTTCTGTCAGAGCCTGGAAAGTTCTTTTAAAGGGGTAACTTCATCTTGCAGTCCTAGCCAAAAGAAACAGCTGTCTTTTTTTTCTCTACATGGCTCATCCCTGGCACTTTATCATTTCAAAAGTCTCCTTTATTTTTTCCAGCAAACAATAAAAAAGTAACTTTCATTGTGCTCATTACATTAACAGGATTTCTTCACTTCCTAAAAGTTTAATGAAACTGTGAAAACTGTTACTCTAAAGCACAGATGTTTGCATAGTTCTCAAAGTATAACTGCACCAGTTCTGAAGCAAAAGGGAAATGTCTATTTCTTCCACTTATATGGCCAATAATAACTTCTACATTCTGACAGAATCATGTGTACACTGGCTAGGATGGCAGTTTCAAAACACTTTATCAGGAAATCCACAACTAAATAAAATACAGGCACTGCAGATACTGATCCAAACTGATGAACATACTTTGCCTCAAAACTCCATAGACTCTTTTGCTTTTTTAAACACATTTGTAGTTATTTTCACCACCAAGAACAACCCTTTTATTTTCCAGTGTAGATCACTATAATAGATGTGAATAACTAAACAGAATTCCCTTGAAGGCGAGAACTAATATTTTTCTACCTGAAAAGAACTCAGTAGAGCTAACCACTGGGTTTGTAACAAAGTATTCATCTACTTCAGAAGATTCAGGGGTTTGGAACTAGATGATCTTAAAGTCCTTTCCAACCCTAACTATTCAATGATTCAATTCACAGGAAAGAGTTCAGTATTATCACATTTACATTATACTGACAAATGCTGCAGTAGAATGTATCCCATGCTCCACTTAACAGCAATCTAGTAGTCTCTCAAGGATGCTTAACTGAAAACAAATCGCATCTTCTACTTTTGGACAGGAAAACTTCTACATAGAATTTAAAGGAGGCAAGTAATTCCTTCCGTATTCACTGCCCATATAGCAATTCAAATCAGAAATTGGTACATGACAGCAAAGGTAAACCAACACATGACAGAACAAGCAAGACAGCATTACTCTCATGACCATTCAATCCGCGTAAAATCCTGTCTCTCCTGAAAGTAGGAGCAAGGAGCCAGAGGGGACTTGTTAGGAAGAGGTTGAGTGTGAGAGACTCAAGCAAGGTGTGGGACTCGGCACACGACATGGAAAAGATTCAATATTTAACATTCTTATGTCCATAACTGACCAAGACAAAACAGGCAAAAAATGCAGTTCAAATGTAGCCTGAAGTGACCTAGAGCACCTTTTTACTTCTAAGTGAACTCCCACACAAGTACAAAAGAAGTAAAACCAAAGAGTATCTAGTGTGATACAGAAATACTAAAATGTTAAATATTTCTATTTTGTTAAAATGCCAAATGCAGGCTTTATGAAGGTAAATAATTACCATCTGTAGAGGCCTGAAAACTTTAACTTCTTTATGTTATGGAAGGCAACTGGCAGAAAAATATTTATAAAAATTTATAAGTATATAAGTAAAAGTCAAACTTGACCATTCTTCCTTACCTAATTTTCAGTTCTTACATAATGGAAAGGAGAAGGAGAGTGAAATATTTCAGATAAGACTATCTAAAAATTTTAACTCACACAAGGCAATATATTGAAACCCACATGGAAACATACTAATAGCTATTCAACAATTAATGACCTAAAGTAAAATGACAAAAGCACAGTATCATGGTAAACCAGAATGCACACATAATTTTAATAAATAAAATTTCCCTGTCATTAAAACATAGTCATGGGTCAGAAGGTAGATGCTGGAACTGTTTTGACTTCTAAATTGCTGATTAAAAAAGAATTAAAAACATATAACAAAACAGCACCAACACAGTAAAAAGAAACTTTCAGATACTGCTAGGATCACTTAAAACCCACTGAAAAACCACTGAATTCACAGTTCAGTCTGTCCTTATTTACCTCAGTCAATGTTAAACAACATCCTGGACAGTCTTTCAAGGCCAAGGCCTTAGTGAAAACGGACAATGATCACCACTATCATCTTTTGAAACCATAGATTTACGTCTCAGTACTTTGGGACTAGCTTTCTCCATTTCATTTTCAACTCTGACAAATGAACACAGGGGAAAATCTTTTAAGATGCTTTTGCAAGACTTCATAAAAGCAAAGCTCTCTTTTATGTGTAGCTGACCTCAGCAACTGGCACACATGCATCCTCTCCCCCCACTCCATAAGTAACATTCACAATCATTTTCTTTTAGTGTATGATTTAGACATAAGCCACTACAGCCAAGCTCTCCATCAGCAGCTTTCAGACATTAGATTTCTTTCAGGTGTAGTTTGAAACATTCTTTTAAGTGTTTGATAAATCAGGAGCACAAATCCACACGGAAACAAGCTCCTTACTGCCCCCTCTTCTCCCCCCACCCCAGAATTCTGACAGCACGGTATCTCAGATACACATAGAAAAGCTAAAAAAATGCTGTGCAGTGGTAGTTCAAATTTTCTGATGAATGTGTAGCTCTTCTACAAAACAAAGATCTGAAGTCAGCCCAGTGTGGTAAGTTACCAGTCAAGATAGAGACTTCTACAGAAGGAATCCTTCTGCTTATGCATGTATCTTTAAGACTGACAAAACCCACCTGTTTAAACATCCAAGGTTTTAGAAGCCAGAAACTACAAAATCGTGTAATATCACATCTTGGAACTGGGTTTCAAAGAATCCACTGTCCATTTACAATGACAAATAACTAGGCTTTTCAGCAACTTTGCATCCTATCTGCCAAAACCCAGTTACTTGCACATGTTCCATATCCTGATTTCATCAGCAATATTATCTCAGCAGTCTACTTCGCTGTATTAGCACTGAAAGATGTTAATAAAAAATAATTATTTACATAAGCATATATGACAAAGGGAAGTTTAGCTTTCTTTGATGAAGGACCGAGAAACAGAGGTCTCTAAAGACATCTAAAACAATACTAAAAATGCATTTCTTTACTCAGCAGGATTTTCTCTCCTTTCAATACTCAATGTGTTTGCTATTTATCCAAGACACCTCTGAAGGCTTTACAAATCAGAAATAAAACACTAACAGTTCTGAGA
>JBCJKH010015464.1:0-18162 GCA_039877255.1 Loriculus beryllinus
TGTGAGGTGTCCCTGCCCATGGCAGGGGGGTTGGAACTGGATGATCTTAAGGTCCTTTCCAACCCAAACGATTCTATAATTTGTGATGGAAGAGGTGACCTGGAAGCAGGAGAACTCATGGTTTAGGCAAACTCAAATCTACATTTCTTGGCATGAAAGACTTCTGAAATAAACACCCTTGCTGTATATCATTTACCATTTTCTTATGAAACTCCCCACTGCCTCTTTGCAGTCTCTTGTCTGAGGACTTGCTCAGTTGAAGGGAACGTTTCTGTGTGTAGTTCAGCAATGAAGTGTGGAGGCCTCGTATTTTCATGCTCCTGCTCCTTGCTTTGTGTTCACCCTCGTGTTCTCAGTGGTTGGTAGCTTCTTTGTCCCCAACACTCAGGGCTACTGCAAGTGACTTTCCCTACTTGTCCATCTTTAAGTTTCTAAAGATGCTAATGCCAAAAAAAGGCAGATTAAATTTTCCTTGAAAGGTGTTGTATTAACATGTTTTATCCTTAAACCCCATCACTAGAATACAGATATTTATTTCCTGAAGTGCTCCAAATTCAAGAAGAATCAGGATGTTGAATTGTAAATAGGCTCTCAAGGTTTTATGCCATCGGCTCTTGAAGGGTGTTTGATTAGATGTGCTTTTGGGTGACATTTAATCATGCAAAGATAAACTTGTCTTAGTGTTTCTCAGCTGGGGGACATGTTTGGCTGTGAACAGAGCCTATTGCTAGCTGTTTATCACGATGTGTGTGCGCAATGCCTTGCTCCTAGGAACTGAACCGGACCTGCAGAGCAATGCAGCAGAGAATTGTGGAGCTTATCTCACGAGTGTCCAATGAAGAAGTCACAGAGGAGCTGCTGCATGTGAATGATGATTTAAATAACGTTTTCCTACGATATGAAAGGTGAGCACCTTTTCCTGCAACTGTTTACATTCAGTCTGCGTTTTCCCTGTGTGTGAAATCGGTCAGTTGACAAGACCTGGCCAATGGGGCCAATGGTCCAATATAATAGAATGCAGAGAACCAAGGCACAGAAGGCATTTGCAAAGTCTTTTTATGGTCTTTTATGGTAAAATTCCCGTTTCAGTTGGTTCCTTTAATACTGTGATTTGGGTTTTTTGTCCTGGCCCCTGAATTTCTGTGGGGTGTATCCATAAGATCCAAGGCAACCTTGTGTAAAACTCTCTGAACTAGCAGAGACTTGAGTCTGCAAGTCCCTGTTGTGAAGTGCTGTGCAGATTTAGGGATGTGGGACCCAAAACAGCACAGCCACAGTCACTAATTCTGCTTGCTAGCTTGGGATCTGCACAAATGCTTGTGCTGCTTAGGGAGGCTCCTATGGGCTCTCTGTCTTCTGATCTCTGAGCTTTCTAGTTCCAGCGCTGGTGCAAGGGGAGCTGTCTGAGGTGGGCCTGACATTTGTGCATGTAAGGGTTTAGGTTTTAAGTTAACACTTAAAATCTCAGAGAAAAGATTGGGCAGAGCTGGGCTGCAGGAATCATCCCCATGGGTCGCAGGACTTGGGACACGTTAGACAAAGGCGCTGTCAGCCACATCTGCTGCAGTAGGTAACACGTGATGGAGCAGGCTTGGGAAAGTTTAATCTTCCCCTTAATGACAGGCTTGGGGTGTGAGGCACTAAAGAGCACCCTTTGTTCCTTGCTCTTAGCACAGGGCTTTGTTTCTGAAACCTTTAAAAAGAAATGAGACTCTAGATCTGTGAAGCTATGCTGTCACGGCGAAGGCTGGAGAGAAGACTTCAGTGGCCTCGATCTTTTTGTCTTTGATTTAGTTGCTCAGAGGAGATCAGGGCAAACTTTGAAACAAATGCTGGCTTTTCAAGTGAAATGATGTGTGTTTCATGCACGAGCATGATTCTGCAAGTGGCAAAGTGTAACTGTCACTAAGGCTTAGTCTGTTCACCCTTATTCTCCTCCATCTGTGCCTTTGCTGACTGGGGCTAATGTGTTTGTAGTCATTATACACTGAAAGGTGAGCTGAGTGATGTTAGCGAGCTATTTGTGCTGGAATAGCTGCACTGGTCTGAATGTTTCCATAAATCCCAGTTCCTCCTCTGCTATTCCAGTGGCTCCACATTCATCACTCTGATTTCTAGTCTGGGTACCAAGCTCTGTCAGTGACTCAAGCAGGAGCTCTGGCCTTCACTGGGGAAGCTTTGGCTGTAAACCAATGTGTGGTTCATAAGCCTTTTGGTGAGAAGTATGAGGTGGGAGGTGTCTCAGGTCTCCAGCTAAGGGAGCTGGATTTCCAGTAATAGTAGACACCCACAGTTTCCTAAAATTGAAAATTGGGCTTCAGTTTGGTATTGCCGCCTTTGAAGTCTGCATTTCCCTCCATTACATCAGGAAGAGGTTTTAGTTTGCTTGAGATTCCCTGTTGTATTTTGTCCATCTGGGAGAAAACCCACAGGATTATATTAATATCATGGTTTTAGTGAAAAGAGAGGTTGCATGTGAAACTGCTTTTAAATGAGGGAAAAGTCGAATGTCTTAGAGTCATCATGATGCTCTTCCTGGTAAAGAAGAAGATTGAAATGGCCTCAGACAGGCCTTGGGAGAAAGCAGTTCTGCTTTTTGACTTCATGAAAGCTGGGGTCAGGTTTGCAGTCCCAAATGCCCATCTGGTTGGGGAAGGAGTAGAGAAGAGACCAGATCTTGCCTTTCTTCTTCCCATGAGTAGTGTGAGGATTTTCATGCAGCATCATTGCTCTTCATTCTTGGAGAGGACCAAGCTATCTGCACGTAGGTTTTGACAGGCTTTGACCTAGGCTTTTAAGAAATGAATCTGCTCATTATTGTTTCTCTTGCCATGTGCTGCCTGGGCAGGGCTGTGCCCTAACCTGCGTATGACTTCTCATTTACATCGATTGCAGCAAGAGGGAGCTGTTAAGTGGGAGTCAGACTTGCTGCCGTGCTCAGCTTATTTAGCAGGGAGCATCAATCTTGCTGCAGTTCCTCCTGTCCCTTGGCTAACAGAATAGGCTGTCATGAAGCACTTAATGGAAGAAAAACAACCCGAACAACCCAAACCAAAGACAAATCCTACAGTGTTTTCCAGGCTTGTGTGTGCAGCAAGATGAGATGAGTCAGTTTAATATCCCCATTTGCCAAGAATGCAACTTCTGCATCTATCCTCCCTTTGTCCTGGCTTGGAATTAATGCTTCCAGGGTTTCTTCTTGAACCAGCAAAAGCAGAGTTCAGAGTCGTGGCTTTGTTAAACTCGTGTTTTTCACTGTTTATTGGTGGTCTTGATAATCCATGTTGGGTTTTTGTTGTTTTCTGAACAGATTTGAGCGCTACAGATCAGGACGTTCAACACAAAATGCCAGCAATGGAGTAAGTACCTAACTCCATTTGTTATATCTGCAGTTACACCGTACTAATATCACTGGGATCAGACCTTTTGCCTCTCCAGCCCTCTCTTCTGCCTGTTGTGCTGAAGTGGATACAGGGAAAAGAGGTGTGCAAACCACCTCAGGAAGCCACTCCACTAAAACATCTCTGCGTTTACAGTCCTCAATGGGTTTTCTTTCCTCTAACTCTTATGGCTGCTTTTGAGTCCATGTGGAGTTTAGGCATTCATAATGCCCTTCAGTAGTGAGTTACACAGATTTACTATACATTTTTATGTATTTGTGGGGGTATTTAGTAACTATTTTGCTTACATTTGATCACTGTGTCTTACAGTGCCACTGTGCAGGTTAATTTGCTTAATGCTACTCATAAGCTTAGGAACCTCTTCTTTTTCAGCAGCTTCTTTGCAAGCTGAAGAATTACAGTTCTTATTACTCATTCAACGTTCAAGATCCAAGTTTGTGATGCATTCTTATGTGTCACTATTACATTTACTGTTCTGCCTTCTTCTAACCATTTCCTCTGTTTACTTTGCCTGTTTGATGGCTGTTCCACTGCAGACTGATGCAAACTCCAGCACAGGCTCTGCATGGTAACTTCAGCCACAACAAAGAAGCTTTGCTTCTGAAAGCAGTATATACCTAATGTAGAAGATGGCAGCATACTCGGTTTGACTTAGATATGTTGTTGGCCTGGTCCTAAAAGAGGTAGAGAACACAGAGATATCAACTAAATCTGAAGAGATGTTGATGACCTCGGAGAGAGTTTCTGGCTGTGCTGAGCAGTCAAACTGAGGGGTTTTTTGGTGGCTGACCCTCCTTATTCCGCATTTATCACTGTAGTATCCACAGGACTGGCCCATTTGGCAGTGTGCAAGGAAGCACACATTATGTTTTGGTGTTACACTGCAAGAAGAACCCTTTGCTATGTGCAAATTGCTTTGTTTCTTGTGTCCCAACAGGTACTGAATGAGGTGACAGAAGATAACTTAATAGATCTGGGTCCTGGTTCTCCAGCTGTAGTGAGCCCAATGGTTGGAAACACAGCTCCCCCGTCTTCACTTTCTTCACAGCTTGCAGGGCTTGGTGAGTACCTGATCTGAAGAGTGCTGATGAGCACCAGGCTCAATGCATGGACTTTTCCAAACCTAACAGGTCTGTGGGTCTTGACCATCATGTGCAGGCTCCTGGGCAATCCATGTGTGTGATTGCAGGAGCAAGTCTGGCAGTTGCTGAGGTCGCTGTGACCAATGTGAACACCCAGTGCAAACCCTTCTTGTGAATGTTCTTGATTCCTTTCCTGCAAATAATACTTGAAATCTTTGGGTGAAAGGATTTATGAAACTATTGAGTGTTTTACATGAAATCAAACCAAAGATTGCTTGATAGGATCACTCGATTTGACTGAAGGTTCTCCACCTCTTTCAGCACTGCACCAATATCCTATCACTTGACTTGAAACTATTGGTTTCGCAGTCAGTAGCTGAGAGAACATTGTGACAAGACTAATACCCGTGCCCAAAATCTTGGACCATGTTAGTGAATGGGATGGGCCCATGCAGGATGAGATGGGCAGCAGATGCACACCAATTCCCAATGCTGCCTTCTCAATGAGGAATACTTATGGTGTGATGCTTCCAGGAGGAATAAGACAATCTCTACATTTTTTTTTTAAGAGATGCATGATTAGCAGCCTCCATCATCTTCTGGACAGAACTCGAATGCTGCAACTGTAAAGTAGATGGTATCTATAGCTGTCCTGTGTTGTTAATGACATCCTCTGTACCCTCTATAGTCATGGCAGTGGGTTTTGCATATGGTTTGCTGCTTCACTGCTTTCCTTTCTGTGCTTCTGGTTGCAGACTTGGGTACAAACAGCGTCAGCGGCACACTCAGCTCTCTCCAGCACTCGAATCCTCGTGATGACTTCGACATGTTTGCACAGACAAGAGGCAGTTCCTTGGCTGAGCAGCGGAAGAAGTACGTGGAGTTTGTCTTTAGCACTGTTTGAGTCATGGGGTTGCTGTTTTCTAAGGGCATAAATCTGAAGCTTCTTGACTTTGTTCCAGACCAAAAAAGTAGTTTTGGTTTATGTTTTTGTGCTTCTCATCCGATCCTTATCCTGTTGGTCATTATTAGGATGAGCAAGTGGAGAAGTTCCTGCTGCTGTGGGCAGAACAAGCCAGCTGAGAAATGTTATTTGACTGTCACAGTTAATGAGCTCACTGGAAACCTGGAAATGTACTTGCTTTTATTTCTGCAGATGCTTCCTCTCATAAAGGCTTGTCATCCCATCCACCCAGCCAGTGCTTGGGATACAGGAGCATAAGGGTCCTTCACCTGAAGGTCATGGATATGCTTTGGTGACTGAATTACTGTCATCAAGGGCTTGGAAACAGAATTACCATCTAGTTAAAGTCTCCCTTTGGCCCAGCAGTCAGGCTCTTGCAGGCTGTCAAGGCAGTGCAGCTTGCCTGGCTGCCATGCTATTCCTAATTTGTTTATATGCATGGGGCTTGCATCTCCAGAGCTGCAAAGCTGGCACTTTCAAGGGCATTTAACAGGTCACATTATTTTAATGTGAAATAAATCTAGGCACTTAGGAAGAAATCCTTTGATCCCTGTCAAGTGAGATTCAGTAAAAGACACATTTGGGTATTTTTCTTTCACATATTATTTCTTTGCCTCCTGGTTTCAGTTTCTAGAGGATGTAGTAGCTACGAGCAGTTAGAACACCATCAATATCTTGTCTCAAACTAAGAACTATTGTTAAATAACTTAGCTCAGGCCTTAGCAAATTGGCCAAAACATACCAGCTTGAGCCAGCAAATCTATCAGGATCTTTTATTTGCAGTTATCTATATAGCTATTGGTCCTGCCTCAGCTGTAATATCAGTGTTGAGAAGACATGCTCTGCTGTATAAGCGTGCATTACCACTGGAGATTTCAGGCTGAGAGCCCTAATGTGTAGTCAGAAAGGAGATGCGTTGCAGAGAGATCTAATAGAGGTCCCTCTGTCTCTTGTGCTAAATGAAGCATGAAACTAGTCTTCCCACACTGCACCTCTATCTCATTCTGCGAGCTAATGGAACAAGGAGCACATATCAGTCCCTGATTTCGCAAGGGAGGATTGCTATATCTTCCTTGGGTTGTACACTGTATAAATGGAGCCGCAGCAAGGCAGGGAAGATGTGAGTGTGACTTGCTGTGCTGTGTAGGTGAGAGCCTCTGGGTGCTGTGTTCAGAGCTTGGGAGAAGGCAGCAGGCTGGAGGAGGAAGGGCTCCTCCTGCTCAGACATGCAGCTCCTCCCAAGGGCTGATTTACGGGCAGGTCTTAGTGTCTGCTTCAGCTCATGGCTCACCACCGTGCTCTGAGAAATGATGCTCTTGCCTCTGTCGCCTGACTGCAACATGTCCCTTTTGCAGAAGCTCTTCTCATGTGCTCTGCAAATAGCGCATTTATTTTGTATGCTTTTACTGTAGTTCTTTAGTTATTTCATCTGCCTTCGAGCCCTCCTCTCCTGCCTCCCCCCATGCATGTACCAAGGTCAGGCTTCCAAATGTCATCTGCAGAGCTTTGCAAACCATAATCTGTAATCTGGCCTCCTTTCATAGTCTTCTGCTAGCTCTTGGACACACTTGTGGTGCCTCGTAACCTATTTGCCTTCCTTTCATAATGCTGGTCTTACTTGTTTTGCTTCAACATGCTTATTGAAACTGATGGGTGGTCTTTATACAGCGCACACTCCTCCTCTTGGAATACACTTCGTATGTTTGAAGTCTCGTTAAGAAAAAGAGCATGCTTTCTGATTTCCAGGGGTGTAAATCAGAGTAGCAAGTGCATTCCTCCTGGGTGACTGCTGGACTTCCTTCTGTTTCTATGGTTTGTTCCTTTCTTGCAGCGTGACATATGAGGATCCACAGGCTGTCAAAGGACTAGCGTCTGCCCTGGATGTTCGAAAACAGAACACAGGAGGGGTAGGTGGTTGCTCTGTGTTTCGTTATCAGGAGCCGTGCATGGAATCCAAGCTGTAGGCAGCTGCTTTTGACTGAGACTTCTCATTCTGTATTCCAGCAACATGCTAGCACTGGCTATTTTGAAACTGATATCTAGGAGCAAGTACTTGCGCAGTAATGATCTCTAAAGAGCTGCTACTTAGCACACCAGCCTAAAAGAGATCATAATCAGAGTGGGTAAATTCTCCTGTGTTCTTGCAGCTTGCCTGCGGGGGTTCAGCTCTTTGACTGGCATCACTGCTGAAAAGAATTAAGTGGGGAATGTCTTGTGAACACTGGTGTGAATTTGGTTTGGTTTTCCTTACGAAAGTTGATGCAGTCTTCATCTATTAGACTTTGCTCTGAGTGCATGGATGCAAGAGCAAGTTACAGGGAGAGACTTAATGCTTCATGTGCCTTGCTATAAGTGCCCTTGCATGCAGTCTGTTCTGTCTGTCCCAAGACAGGCTCCTGCTCTCGTGTGGGCAGAGGAGGCCTGTGTGCTGTCACCTCCCAGCAGCTGATGCTAGAAACGTGTCTGAGAGATTGAGGTTGGCCAGCTTTGCCTGCGTGCCTTGGTGAAGGCAGAAGTGAAAAGAGCTTTCAAATCATCCCTCAACCCCTTCCTACCACCCTGCTTTTTAAACGTGCCCGGCTCTTTTGTACTCAGCTGTCAGTTTGGAGATGATGGAGTGAGGTCAGAGCCTTTTCCAGCCTGTGCTGACCACTAGGGAGCACGGCAGAGCCAGTGTAGCACACACACCTCCCTCCATGGAGAATTGCCTCCCCATGCCTGATCCCGCCCTAGTTCTTTCCTAAGCTGAAATGGGAGCGCTCAGGACAGCTGGCATGCCTGGCAGCCTGTGCTCTGAGCCAGGGGGAATTTGCTTTGGGAGCCAGCTGGGGTCAGATCCCAGCTGCCTGCCTGCCTGGGCCATAGTTCAATGATGGCAGGGCTTCAGCCAATGATTCCTTATGGAGCATCCCCCCCACTCCACAAATCCAGCTGCTTGTTCCTGTCCCTGTCTTGCTGCAGAAAGGGTAATTTATAACCCAGGTCAGCCCCGTGACCAGTTTCAAGCTCAGCCTCACAAAAACTCGTGGCAGCAGTGAGGGAAAAAGGGTAAGCATGGGAAGGCAGAAGTACATTAAGGTAGGGATGAGAGGGGAATTCCTGAAGCCAATGTGACAACCCAAGCCTTCAGTATCACTGAGCTGAGTTATTGGCAGGACCTGGGAAAGGATTTGAGCCTTGCCTCTTTGTTCCTGGAAAAGCCAAGGGGCCTGCATTTAGCTCCTGGTCAAGGGGCTGTATTCCCCTTGGTGGCCACGGGGTCGTGTCCTTAGTTATTAACACTTTTGTTCCCAGCCAGTTCTGCTTGAGGCCCTGATGGGACATGTCACTCACACCAGCTCTGCCCCGAGTGGTGTCAGTTCAAAGGGCTGTGTCTGAGCTAATCTGATGGTCAGAGTATCTTCTGAGGCAAAGGCTTTATGGGCTGTGAAACTTTGGGCACTGAGGTGTTGCAGAGCCTTTCGGCCTCTTTTCCAAGGTCCTGCTGACTGCATCATGTCATCAGAATGGCTTGTTTTGAAACGCAGCCCTTCGTGGGTAAACACTGCTTTGTGTCAAGCGTTTGTGAGGCTTGTGGGTGTCTCTTCTGCAAGGAAATGAAACCCTCCTCAAGTTCTGTGTGTCAAAACCCCCTGGCAGCGCTCAGTAAACAAAGGACACGCATGCAGTTGGGTCCAGAGCTAATTTAAGAGCAGCTCCAGGGAGGAGCCAGGAGGTTCACAACACATTCTTCACACATGTCTAGTTCCAGGGGTAAAGTCCAGCACATCCGACGTTCCGAATGCAGCCGTTCTCAGAATGGTCTGCAGGGAGATGGCTGCTCACGTGGCATGAGCTGGCTTCTCATATGATTTAGCAGCTGGAAAGGAGAGGAGCTAAAAATAACAGTTTTCTTAATATTGCTTTCCCATGTTGGGAATTGCTTTCGTTGCTGCAGGGTGGTTGCGTGATCACGGCTGGGAGGAGAGGTGGCCAAGAAACAATCCTCTGGTGTTACCCAGAGAGGAGATGAGGTTGGAGTGGTTTTGTCCCCCCCTCCTTTTGCAGCACAAGTACTGAAATGAGATGTAAAAGGTTACAGCTGATTCTCCGTTATGTGTAGAATGGAGGCACCATGTGTATGGGTGTCGTACACAACCACACCAGTGGCTCTGCTGAGCTGGCCCAGTTCTACCAGGGCTAGTGGGCTGGAATCACTGTGCTCTGTCCCAAGCAAGCCCCTCTGGAGCTGGAGATGACTCTGCACCCATACCCTGGCACAGAGATGAGATGCTGAATGACATTGAACCATCTTGGGAGTCTCTGTGTTGCTGTGCCATGCAATCTGCAACAGAACACAGTCCTTTTAACCTCTGCTTCTCCTCAAGAGGGGCACTCTGAAAGGTTGCCAGAGCACTGCAGTAAACTGCTTTACTTACCCTCCTGCTCAACACCATCAGTAGAGCTGTCACACTTTGAGTTTGGGGCAGAGTGTGTCTGCTGAGATCAAGCAGGTAACTAGGGTGTGCTGCAACTCCCAGCTTCATAAACAGGGGAAACTGCACAGTGTGTAATACAGGTGTTTCCAGTAAGTCTGATTTTAGTAGGTTGGGTAGCCTATATCTTTCTTCTAAGATGACAAACACCAGCCTCACTACTAGTCAGTGATGCTGGGTTTTAATATCAGTGGGGAGGAAGTGCTCAAATAGCATGAACTGTCTGTAGGAAGTGCAGAGGTCAGGGGGAGGCCTGTTTCTTCGCAGAGCTGACAGGGAGCAAAGGGGGATGCATCTCTGTCTGTGTTTTACATGTATGTGAAGTTTTTAACTTGCTGCTATTCTGTTACTTTATCATGGGTTGTTGCTGTGGTTTCTTTCTTTATGGACCTTTCTATTCTCAACACAGAGGAGAGGTAAAGGTGGGAACTCAGACATGGAGCCCATAGACAAGTGGCTAATTACACAAGGAATGGTGAGGACTTCACCACTGAAGCGATTCCTATTGCCCACCCCAGTCCCTTCACCTAGAATAACCATCCTCCATTCACCTCCTGTCCTGCCCTACTGAACCGCTTGAAATCAGACAGTACAAGGAGTTCATTTCCTACCTACATCATTTCCCGGGGCAAAGGGAAAGATTTGCACCAATTCCTGGTTTATACAGGCCTGTAACCAACTGAATCATCTGTAGGATCCCCCATTGCCTTTGGAAGAAGCCTGGGGATCCATTTGGTTCCTTATACTGTCTTGATTTACTTATGCAGTATCCACTTTTCGAGGGATAAACACAAGTCTCCTGGATCTTGTCCATAAAGAGGACAGTTCCTATGTGTCATTAAAGCAGCCTTTTCTGGTAATGCTTAACTTTGTCATCTGGAATAAACATATGGAAGTTGTAGGATCATACCTAATGGAATGAATAATGCAGAGATACTTCTGTATGAAAGGAATGGGAGAGCTGCTCCCCACGTTGACTTCTTGCACCCCACTGGCATTGGGATTCAGACTCCAAAAGGTACAAGAGTGTTTCTGGCTTTAAGGATTTAATTCCCGTGTCTAGTGATGCCAGTGCTCTGATAAAATCAGGCTTCTGAACATCACGGAATCTCTGCACACGTTGACCTTGTTTGAAGTTGTCCTTCATCAACAGGCTTGCAGAGAGGAGTTCAAAAGCCTGCTTTAAGTGCAGAAGTCAGGGGTAGGTAAAAAATAGCCTCAGCTATGCCTTAAAGCCAAGTTCTAAGAGCAGTTTTGTGTTTTTGGATGCCATAATCCATCATTTGAAGTGTTGTTTGAGATTAGTACCAATGATGTGACTGTACAAACTCCCTCTGAAGCAGTCCTGGCTGCAGCTGAGTTCAGTAAAGGCACAGTATAGAATTCCCTTTGGGCTGGAGTGCACTTGCCAGTGCAGCCTGTGGGGCTGGGTGTCAGGAGGCCCCATGGGGCAGGAATGCCTCACTCCAGAGAGAGCCTTGAATATCTCAGAGCAGGCTGCCCACTGCTTATGAAGAGAAACATCCCAGAGAGTTTAAGGTTGAGAAAATCCAATATCAAATAATCTGTGAAACACTTTGTATTTATTCCTTTAGATTTAGAGCTAATCCAGGTGATTTCTGAGGGGCAGGTTTGGAATTTGTCAGGAGTTTTCATGCCATTGGACACGTGCATCCATCCAGTTGTATCTACCTGCCCATGCAAGCACACGTGGGTAAACCCAAACTGTAGGTACCTGTCCTTGGGAGCCAGCATTTCAGTTTGGTGCTTGTCAGAGACCCTCAGCTCAACACCAGAGTGAAAAGCTGTGAAGCGTGCAGCGTTTGCTTCACCTCTGATAGTGTTGACTGTAGGTCACAGAGGCTCTTGCTGCTTGGTGGCTCTGCTGCAGCCCGAGATGTGCTGTGCTGCTGTGAGATGTTCATCCATAATGAATAACCCAGTGATTTAGTTAGTTCCTCTTCTATGCCTTTCCACTGTTTACAAGAGCGGGGAGGCATGAAATCGGCCCCCCCGCTGTTCCCACCACTGCTTTATTAAGAAAACAAAGACAATATTACTTCATTGGCTTGTGGTTATTCAGCCTGGAAAAAGGATACTGCAGCATTCATGGAGGCATATGGATTTGGGGAGGGAAAGGGATCTGGCTGTCCAGCCAGTCGCTGCTCTTACAAACCTGTCACCTTGTCTGTATGCTAAATGTGAGAGAGAAATGCCTAAACCAAAACTAATGATTAACTCTGTTTTCCTCTTAACTGGCTGTAGTTCTTAACCATATTTATTAATATGACTTTATAGCATTTGCAACACCAGTGGAATAATTAGCATCCCAGGTAGGGACTTGATGTGCACATTTCCTTGGTAGCTTTTTGTACTTGGAGGAAAGGGGTGAGCTGCCGTTGCCATTAGCTGTGCCTGTACAACACTGTGACCACTGAAAGGGCATCCTCCCCATGCCAGAGGAGGCATCCTCCCCATGCCTTCATGATACGTCTTATATCCCAAACCGTGATGTTTTAGCTTAGGGTTGAGTTCTTCTCCCTCTGTTTCTGTGCATCCCAGTTCTACCAACACACCTTTGCAGAGGAAGGCTCACTCAGGGCTTTGTGTACTCTCTTGGCAGTGTTGCTTCTGTTTCAGCTTCTGTACAGCTCAGTTCTGTTGACAAAGGGATGCCAGGACCATGGAGACATAAACCACACCTTTATCCATTCCAGTTAATGTAGACAAAGCAATAGCTACAGAAAAGTTTGTGATTCAAATGTGATTTAGGAATGGCAGCTGAGCTGTTCCAGTGATGGGTCTGTTTGCAGTGTAAGGTCTGGGTTTTTGCAAGGTAGGTGTCATACAGAGGTTTGTATCAGCAGCTCATAGGCGCAGACTTGAGCATAAAGCCACCGCATTTTAGTGCAGGTAATTCCAGTTCCCTTCTCCCAATTGAGATCTAATTGTTGGAATCATCTGTCACCCCACTCACATGCCAGATAGGTGTTTGTAATGAAAGTGAGAAGTAGGTGTTGCTTAAACCACCACATCAGGGCAGGTGTTACTTGGGAAGAATAAAACTGAGCCAGAGGTCACAGAAAGTGATAGGAACAGCTTTCAGCATTGCATCTTGACCACCAGCAGCATGCCTGGCTGGAGAGGAGATAAAGATATGTGAGTAAAGAGTAAATGAAACCTTTGCTGAGATGTTGTTGGTCGGTGACAAAGTGGGATGCCGCTATGTGCCTTCAGTAGAGAGATAGGATCTTAGATGTGGAAATGCCTTGGGTAAAATGAGACTGTTGAAACACATCATCTTCTTGGGGACTGAAGTCCTTGAGCTGTGGACAGATAGAGAGGTAAACACAGGAAGGTCTCATTTCTTCAGTGTGGTAAAACCCTTTTGAAGGCAAGCAGGTATGTTCCCTTGTTCTGAAGACCACACAGGTTTCGTTCCCTGTCCAGCTATGGCATTTTATGAAGCCACTCTACAGGGACACCCACGTGAACAAAAGCTTTCACTGCCTGGACATGCCATCAGATCCAGATGGGCTGGTTGTTGTACGGGCACAACAGGCTGTGTTGGGGAGCGTACCGCACCTGAGCTCTTGCTTTCCCTGTCTGTGCAGTGTGCAAACACAGTTCCAAGTAATCAAGTAGCTAATTAAACCCTTACCTGTAGAGTCAACCGTGTTCTAATATTGAGGCCAGGCAGCTATTTCAAGATTACAACAGCTTTAAATAGGTGGTAAGTCTGTAGTAGTAAGCTGGAGTAGGCTGCTAGTACACATCTTAGTGCTCATTCTGCTGTTGTAGGAATGGCAGACCTCTCTTTACTACTGCTAACTAATGGGGGGGAGTGAATAGCAACTAACCAAGTGCTGATGTCAGCTTTGTTGTAGAAAGAAGTGGAATTAACTAAGCTACTACAAGACAGTAGTCTAGCAACAATTAGCATGAACCTTGTTAAACATTTGAAGAACATTAATGAGCTCACCTAGAAACCTGAATTGTCATTTCATACCTGCTTCTTTTCCAGTGGGATCATCTTTAATAGAAATAAAATGTGATGATAATAACCTTAAGCTGTCTTTTTAAGGGTAGAATATTGGATTATATGACTTCTGACAATATCTATTGGCAATACTCTGGCTTTTGATTGCTGGTGAGAACACCAACATGATCTAACTTAGACCAGAGGAGGACCTTCAATTCCAGGTTCCTATGGGTTTTGTGGGATTGAGTGCTTCCTTTTGTTCTCCCAGCCCTCCTTTTCCATTCCCTTTCAGGATTGTTGAGATGATCCCATTAGTAGGATTTTCCAAAGATGAAATAAAAAAGGAACTTGAACATTGAGCCCAACATTTAATTCAAGCCAGTTACATAAAGAACCCAAAACTTCCATTTACTTTGAGTATAGACTCAAAGAAATCACAATATTGGTATAAAAACAGCTCTTGCAGCCAACAATGACTATCGAGGGAACTGTCTTGCCAAGACTCAGAGCTTCACTAGACCGTGTATGTTTGCATAATCAAAGTATTAACAAGAGGCTGTCCCACTCTGGAGCCATTTCCATGTAGTCTGTGGCTGCCACTGCTGTTTGTTCCCAGCAACTGTTGTTTCTTTTTAATGTGTAAACCAGCTCATTGATTTTTTTCCCCTTGCTCCTGTTGTGTTGTAGGGGATTAGTTTGAACAAAACTCCCCTCCACACTTTTCAGTTCAGGGCTTCTGGAAAGGGGAAACTTGCCAAAGCCGCAGGAGACTGGCAAAAGCCAAACGTCTGCGTGTGGCCACTTTCAACTGGGATAGAAATGGTGTAATCTTAAAGCATGTTAAATCTTCCACTTACTCTGAAGAGTTTCCCCCCTTCTTTATTCTTGAGCAAATTAAACCTGAGACATTGAACCCATGGTTTATGGGGGAACTGGGGCTCCGACTGCCACAATAAATTGTATTTGAGGAGGGAAGGAGCAATAGATACAAACCCTTGGCACTTCTGTGGCGTGCTGGAAGGTAGGGGAAGCCTTTTAAAAGGTCAGTTCTGAATAGCAAAGGCTGACGTGCTCAAATGTTTATCCTGCAGTTCTCTCTGAGGCTTATGTATGACCTGTGTGAGAAGTGTTCTTGCACTTGTGAGGTTTGTGTTTGTTATATAAAGTAGGTCTGTCTGAGAGTGGAATTCCTTTCTTTCTTGAAGTTTTACAGAACACAGCAGCACAGACTCCTGTACTGCTGAGCTGCTCTTCCAGGACTCCTGCAAACTCAAGAGTCCATTCCTTGCTCAGTCATCTGTCCTGTTTTCAGGATAACTGAGATTTGAACTGTGTTCCTTCCAACACAGGGACTGCATAATATACTTTATAGAACAGCTGCTCTTATTTTATTCATAGAAAGGCAAAAAAACCCTGTTATTTTCTTCCTCCCTTCCATACACATTATCCTATCCTTAAAGAAACCTTCAAATACCTTTCATAGCAGCTCTGAAAGCTGCACCTCCCAAAGCATCCCTTATTGTGTGCGGTGTTAAGCAGTGCAGGAGAGAGAGACAGCAGGGAAACTTCTGCTGGAGTTTTTAGGTTGCTGTAGGCTGAATAATTCCATTGCTTTGTATCTCTAAAGCCTGTCTTCTCCAAAGCTGTTAAACTAACAAGCCAGTCCTACAAGATGCAACTTGTCTTTGGGAAGGAATGTGTCGGAAGATGTCTACAGAGCCCGCCTTTTGTTAATGGCCACCTTGCAGTATGTGCATGGTTCGGCTCTCCATTGCAAGTTAAAAAGGAGCAATTAATCCTTCATCTGGCCCATTCCAAAGGAAAATGCAGGAAATTCTTTTCTGTTTGGGATCTTCATGTATTAGCTGAAAGCAAAATGATGACTTGCACCTCTCACCCTTGCATCTGTCTCATGCACTTTGTCCAGCAGCCTGCAGAGTCAGAGCCAAGCCATCATCCCAGTGCCTCTCAGTGGGAGATGCTTTGAACTAAGCCCTGGATTTCCACTCCTTAGACACAGCTAACCCACTTTCTGAGACCTCACCTCAAGCAAGGGCTTGACTGACCTCCTTAGTACAAAGGGCTACTTGATTAGGAGAAAAAGGCCAGGCTGGATGGGGCTTGGAGCAACCTGGTCTAGTGGAAGGTGCTCCAGCACCACTGCTGTGCTCTGGCCTGGAACCTGTGTCTGACTTGGCTTTCCAAATGTTTTTCAGGTTGTCCTCATGAAATCTATTGTGCAGTTTTCCTGTTTACTCCTGCAGCCCTCAGTTGTACTGAAGCAGTGTAGCTAAGTCAGGAAACTCTACACCTAATAGGCAGTCCCTCCACTGACCCCGTTGCCTGTAGCACTTTGTGAGATAGCAGGGTGCTGAATGCTGAAGTTGTCATCGTCACACAGTGAAATGTGAGTGGGTTTATCACAGGAGGAGATGCAAACCTTCCATGCCTTTTCATTACACCATCCATAGTGGCCTGACAAGGAGATGAGGGTGCTGTGCTGTGCTTTCCTCCTGTACGCACCCCAGGAGCTGCTGTCACATCCTCCTCCTCCTCCTCTTCGCCTCTGAGACTCCACACTTTAAGCTGGCACAGGTTGAGATCTGCTGGGAGAAGGTTATAGGATATAGAGAACATGGAGCTGGGACAGTTTTGCTTTAATCCAGTGTGCCAAGGCTCAGTGATGTGGAAGGAGGAGGAACTGGAAGGAAACAGGACTGTGTACCCTGAGCTCTGACTGCCTCCACCTGCAAAGAGAGCCCAACTGTCCTCATAGGAGGGTTGCCTGAAGACTTCGAGCCCTTCATTTTGCTAACCCTTCACTGTGCCTAATACCCATTGTCCGAAACAAAAAGGTGCAAATTTAACCTTTCAAAACCTAACTGAGATCCAGTATTCTACCCTTAAAAGCTTTCCACCATCAAGATTAGAACCATCAGTCCATCTTGATGGTTTTAATACATGGTCGAGAAGTCACGCTGGCATCAAGTCACGTCGTTCCTCCTAATCTTCTCTTGGGTTGTTTTATTTAGCCTTGCTGTTCATCATTTCCTTCCCCGAGTGTTTCTTTATTTAAAATGCCATTTATATTTTGTTGCTTTTTTTTCCCCTTTTTTTTCCCTTCCAGCCCATCTTACACCTTTGTTTTTGTTTTGTTTTTTTGAATCTGATTTCTGGCGTTTTCCATCGCTCTGTGGCCATGATTGTGGATGTGTTTTGGTTTTTGCCTGCCTTGCTGTTCTCTCGCTGCACTCCCTAGATCCCTGTTGCACAGTCCTCTGTCATGGATGACATTGAGGAGTGGCTCAGTACCGACTTGGTGAGACTCTTTATATTTTCCTTTTTCACATGGGCACTTGTACACATAACTGTCAATGCATTGCTGGTACCTCTCTTAATAAGAGGTAGTGAGACTTCCAAATCATATAGCTTATTTGTCATGGAAAGGAATAGCCAAGCAGGAAGAGATAGGGTTGTCTTCAGCAATTCAATCAAAATGTTGTTTCTTTCATTTCTGAGTTGTTTTCCTTTTCACTTCTCCATGTTAACATCACACACACCAGCAATGATGTGTTTCTGGTCCCCGGACAGAAAAGCATTTAAACGTGTGCTGAAGTTTACCTCTGTTCTCCATGATTTAAAGCACATGTTTAAGCTTGGACGGTAAGTACCTACTTATATGAAGGCCTGATTCTAAAAGATGCTGGATCAGGGCTTAGCCTCCTTTCAGATCAAGATGTCTCTGTTACATTGGCAAGCAGCAATGACACAGTTCATAATAGACTTTGATAAATCTTTATTATCACATTCTTCAGTGTTTATAACTTTCAGTTTCTCCTGGCTGATTATTTTCTGGTGATCATTAAACAAACCAAGCACAGAACTAAAAGTAGCTTTTCCCTTATCCTGGAGTTTGTTTTGCTGTCCCAACACACAGTGGTTTAAGCAGTGCGACAGCCAGCACACGTTTATTTTGGTCTCTTTGTTAATGTAAGCAGCTGACTCAAATTAACCAAGTGCATTTTGGAGACGGGTGCTAGGTCACGTTTGAGACTTCCTTTAAACATAGTTTTAGTGAACTGAACTATTTCCTTGTGCTCACCATATAATCCTAAGGATCACAGGGTCCCAGAATGGTTTTGGTTGGAAGGGACCATAAAGCTCATCCAGCTCCAAGCAGTGACCACTTCCACTGGAGCAGCTTGCTCCAAGCCCCTGTGTCCAACCTGGCCTTGAACACTGCCAGGGATGGGGCAGC
>JBCJKH010015466.1:0-12383 GCA_039877255.1 Loriculus beryllinus
CGGGTGCCTGTGGGCTGGGGATGTGGTCTGTGGCACAGGCTGACAGCTGCCCTTTGGTCTCTTCCCCGGGGAGGTGGGGAGCACCGCTGTATTGGCCATGCAGGAAATGATTAAAAGGAAAACACAAAAAGGGCTTTTTTAAGCTTAATGTAGCTTATTCAAAGAATAAAAGGTAGAAAAGGTCTCTGCATCACTTGCACAGCCTTCTGTATTGGTGCCACCATGCTACCCGGGCCTTAAAGCATGTCCTGCAGATGGTGGTGGTGGCAGGCGCCCAAGGCTGGATGCGACTGGCACTGACCAACAGGTAAAGCTGCTGTTTGGACACATCCGCCCCATCGCCTCGTGTGGGCTGGAGTTGCCCAATCCCCTGTGTGGTGTGTGATGTCAGGGACTCCATGGAGGTACAGAATGGTGTAGTTAACAAAGTCACTGGATTCTATACTTTTAAGTTTACAAGGGTGTTGCGACAAATAACCAATAAAAACCCGCTGCACAAATACTCCTCTACAGGTTATTCAGTCACCATTTTTCACAACCATTTCCTTGTTATTGTTTCTAGCAAACATGTGCTTTAGATGTAGCAACCTATGTTATTGCTGAAGCAATCACAGCTCTTACAGACTGTTTCCTTTTACAGCTACATAGCGGTTAAGCACAAGATATCTTCTGCTCCTGGAACTTCTTATTTGAAACAGTTTGTGAGGAACAACCATTATTTTTCTCCTTGGTGTGCATATGCCAGCACTTTCTGGTTAGCCTCACATGTGCAACTGCATTGTGTTCTTAAGATGGTCCTCAACAGCCCTGCTCCCAGGAAATGATGCTATCACAGAGCTGGTTTGAATGCTCAGGGAGGCTGTGTTTCATTAACTTTGATTTCCTGAAGAAAAGCAGTAGCAGTTTCTTAAAAGCCTCTTGACAACAGAACTGGGGTGGGTTGATAGGTTTGGGGTTTCTTTGTGTGCATGTTTTTTTTCTTCTGGTTGACTCTGGGAGTGAGTGGTCCAAGGGGCATGATGGTGGCATCAGCGGAGGAAGGACACAGCTAGGGAATACCTGAATTAAACGAATATGTCAGTTTCAGAGCAGATATGGCCTCCATCTAGTTGCTTGTTTTTCTACCTATATGCATACCTGTGTGCACATACAGACAGAGTTTTCATATGCAAGCCCTAGCGGATGGCCAGTGATTCCATCTGCTGTTTTTCCCTGTCTGTGTTTTTAGTTCCTTGGCTGGTGTTGCCCAGGCTTTGCCCTGCTGGGAATTAATTGTGTTTTGGAAAAGTAGGAGCCAGCTAAAAGGCTTCTGTATTTGTCCATTATTTTTCCACTTTCCGTGGCTGGGGTTCTGGGGCCTTGCTTTTTTGGTTGTTTGTTGTTTTTACCTCACATAATGGGCTTCAGAACTGAGCCAGCCTCTGGGCTCTGGAGGAGGTGCTGTTTGCTGCACACAGGGCAGGGACTGCGCCGGCCTGGGGTATGGTGCAGCACAGGCACGGAAAGGGTGTCCCCTCTGAGCCTCCTGCAGGTTTAGCACCCCCAGCCCAAATGTGAAGGCCCTTTGTGCTGTCTGTAGTCACGCACTTGCTCAAACATCTTGAAAATGAGTTTCCATTAGGCGAACTTAACAAGGGGAAAGTAAGAATTTGCCAGGCTGATTCATGATGCACAGAGGGCTCCTTTTCCTCCTTCCCCCCTCCTTTTGGTATGGGGTTTTTGCTCTGCTGCGGAGCATGAGAGCGGAAACCCAGGAGCCCCCAGCTGATGGGAATAAACACAGCAGGGCACAAATGTCTCTAGATGCCAATGAGGTTTCTCCAACAGACAGCAAAGAGTTCTTGGCTATATCAACTCCATGTTATATGCATGTTAAGAGGATCATCACCTTTTGAAAAAGAGACTGAATCAAGTAGATAATACTCAAGGGACTGCGGAATAACAACCCAAAGGTATGAATAACAGTTTATGCTGAGTTGCTGAAACTTCAAAAACCAATTTGTTGTTCAACTTTAAAAAGCATGTGCAATTTATGTACGTTTTGGGTTTGTAATCTGCAGATTCTGAAGCCTTTTTCATGTAAGTAGATCTGCCAGGGACACAGGCGAATGTTATTGCATACATGTAGTTTTTTAACATTTCCACTTCTAGGACAAAAACACATAGATTTGGTGAGGTTGAGTAAGAGCTTTTTTCTGTGGACTGGCATGTTGTTTTCTTTGCTCATCTACTCGGTATTTGCAAAGTCTTTGCAAAGAGAGTGGACTCAAGTCCATAGCAGAGTTTGGAGGTCTTTACTGGAGGCTCTGGTGACATTAGCTAAATATATTTTTCACATGCCTAAAGTTTTAGTCAACATGGTGAAGCTCTTCAAGTTTATTCAACAGCAGATTTCACCTCCCTCCTCAAACATTTAATAGTGTGATTACCATAACACCTTGAAACTCTTGCACTTTGCATGCATCTCTCATACCCTATTATAGGTGAGCAAGATTCCCTGCACTCTACCAGTCACAGGAAGACACATCTGCCTTTCAGAATCCCATATCAATAATTTTCAAATTAACCTGTACAGCTGATATGAAAACATGCCCATCACTCTTAAACATTCCCCAGCCTGGAGCAGTGTTTTGGGGAGTCATGGGGTTATTAGGTTTCCCAGTCTCCTACTTCAAAATTTGGTAATATATGCTGCAGGCGTCATCTGAAAGTGACCTTAAAAATAGTCTTATTTCATGGTAGGTTAAGGCAAAAGCAAATAAAAGTGTTTATTTAATAAACACAAATATTTTTCAAGATACAAAAATACCAATGTGCAGAAGTAATGAGCACTTATTTATATTTATCCCATAGTTGAGTAAGGAATTGAGCAAGTTATTTAATGCTGATGTTTTTCACCACAGCAGTCCTTCACACTGAAGGGCTCAGATTTCATTCTGAAGCTCATTAATACATAATGTCATATATGTAAATAAAAAGTGCATCAGCTATCATATGATATATATATACGTGTGTGTGTATGAGTGTACCTACATGTGTATTTTTTATGTATGTTCTGCTGCTTTAGATTGAGACCACTCAATTTTGGAACATTTGGGGTGAGCTGTCTCTGAACCACATCCTTAAGGGACAAGGGGGCAAGGGCCTGGTTTTACTCATTTCTCCTGCTTTTTCCTCCCTTCTACTTCATTCTTTTCTCAAACAGTCCCTGATCAATATCAATATCTTCAGAGAAATACACTATCCATCTCTCTTCATCAAGTAGACTGCCTGTTGCCTATTGCCTCTCATCCTCAGGAAGTAGCTGATAGTACCATTCCCAGGAAGAAGGGAAAAGCTCTAGGATTAATTACTCCCCAGTTAAGTGCAGAAAAGACATTTTCCATGGCATATTTATCATCTCCCAACATTAAAAAATGCTAACATCTTGCACTCTAAATGGAAAGCCAGAGACTCCATTCTATGAAGCCTGAATCTTGTTTTGAGATGCAGCAGAGCACAGATGATAGAGAAGGACAGTAAGAAGGAAGATGAAAGTGGGGATCAAGAATGAGGAGCCAGGAAGTTGCAGCCCTGTGTGCCCCAACACTTGTGGAGCCCTGCATACAGGACTGGTGTGGGTGGAAAGCTCAGGCAGTGGTAAGTGGAGCAGACAAATAAGCATCATTAGGGAACAGCACTAAAAAAACGAAGCCAGATGAAAGAAATGAGGGAAATAGTCACATAAATCTTCACCCTCTTTGTGTATCGTATTAATTTGCATGGTTGTTATTTTTGTGAGGAGATTTTTTTTTTCCTGAGGAGTAATCTGTCAGTTTTCATTAGCTCCTGGACCAGCAAACCTCAACCATCAATGATGACCTCCAATTCTCTTCCCCAAAAGGTGACATTCCCACATTTCAGGTTTTACACAGCACGTTCCGCTGTTTACACTGTGCAAGAGAGCAGATTGGCTGCACTTGATGCAAAATAAGGGACTTGAGGTTCAAACAGTGTATCTGTGACTCTGCTGATCTCTGTGGCATTTCACTGATTTATGACAGCTTGGCATCAAACATTGAATTTTATTGCATTAAAAACTAGCAGCAAAGATTTTACAATGCCCATTAAAAATCTTCTGTTAAAGACTTAAAGTACAAGAATTAAAAGTAATTAAAACTATCCACCACAATTACCAATATATTCTGTTCTGTACAGTGTGAAAATCTTTTACTGTTCCCTCCTCTTTCATCTCTTGTTTTAAAGACATTGATTTATTAGTTTACAGCTTCAGTAAATTGAGAACGCCTGATTCTCAGACTTCTCACATGTGACTTCTGAGTCTCATTTCTCAAATGTGGTGGCTCCTGCCACTGGAGTGTTGCCATAGAAGGATACAGGCTCTTTAGGAAGGACAAGGCAGAGAGATGAGGAGAGGTGTCACCCTTTATGTCTGCCAACAACTGGAGTGCAGAGAGCTCTGCCTGAGGACAGATGAGGAGCCAACCAAGAGCTTATGGATCAAGATTAAAGGGAGGGCAGGGACAAGGGACATTACAGTGGGTGTCATGTACACTTGCTGATGGTGGTAGGCAAAACACAAAGTGCTTCTGGGTGTTAGGCACATATCAAAGAATCACAATATTAACTAAAAAAAATCCCTATTTTATGTTCTATCCATTTCTTTTTCATTTAGTGCACTTACAAAAGAGGCAGCTGCTAAAACCTAAGGCTGAAACTCACAATTCATAAGGTTGCAGAAACATGGTACAAGGTTGGGCCATAAGCATAGATAACTTCAGAGTGCAGGAACAACTGTGTGGAGTCAAAGAGATTGGCCCTGAGGTAATAAAAAGGTTAAAAGGTTTGCTGCCTGGAATATCTGACTTCCTTTGCAAGCAAAGCTAACAAAATCAAGCTCCCAGGTCCTAGAAATAGAAGGCAGCCCTCCTGAGTAGTTTATAATGAAAACATATTTTCTTCCATTTCATTTCATGGCAGACTTGCTTTACAGTGCCAGTAATTCACCTTTCTCAAAAATGATACAGTTTTGTATGGCAAGTAAAACTTACTTTTTGACCAAGTCATTTCTCCACGCCTCAGGAGGTCCTCCAGCAAAGCAATGGAGTTTTCTGCATAGCACAAGGGAGCAAACTGGCTGATAAACAGATGCATTATAAAACTTTTCTTTCACTCAGTATGGAAGCTGAGGTTTCAGGAGCATGAAATGTGCCTTAACATGGCAGTCTTCAGATTAACATTCAGCACCAGGGTCCTCAAGGCATCTTCCATCTGCTGCATACCAAGCACTAAGGAAATGGGCAGAGTGATGGTTTGGAGGCTGAGCTTTGGAGTGCTGAGGAATGGAACTTCTGTTCAAGATGGCACATACTGAAGGCTGTGGCATAGTATCACAGGCTTTTAATTTGATCTGGAAGCTGAATTTTGTGTCACAGTGTATAATAAATATTGGTATTTACTTGGACCACCTCGATAGGTTCTTTGTGGAGTACTTACAGACATCCACGCAGCATGAGTACAGCAAAAATACACTTAATCCTCACTAATCTCTACAGAAGAGAGGTCATTTTGAGCTCTTTCTTTCCTGTGACTGATGACGTATCCTTCTAAAAATGTCACTAATTTTTATCTTATTCAAATAAGAAGGTAGCCAACTAACCGTCTGCATGTACAATTGAATGTAAAGTACATGGACGAACACTTGTACATCAAATCAAAGTAGCTGCATCTGTGTTTGGGGTTGTGCATGGATCAAAACCTGGTGTGTGTGCATGTTTGGTTTAAAGGCTTTTAAAAACAGGTAAAGCATAAGTCTATAAAACCCAGCTTACCGCTCTCTAGGGGCTGAAAATTAATGCATGCTTTCCTAAAGGGCTCATTTTAGCTCCTTCTTGAAGAATACACTCACATATTGTCCAACAGTTGTCAAGAAATCCTTTTCATCTATAACTGATACACACTCTGCTATTTCGTGCTCTAATATACACCTGTCTATGCTGCCTTCTGAACTGTAAAGGCATCAGATCACCACTTTATTAGGCAGAAAATTGTATTTCTAGATAGAGAAGCAGCTTTTTACTCTATGTGAAATCTACTAATCCTTAGGATTTCTGTATCTATATGCAAGTAAAATGGGGAAGCTGACACACAGTATCTCTCCACCAGGCTTCACCACATCTGTTAAAACCAAAATGCAGCTATGTGAGTGTTTTCAAAGACTCTATTCAAGTTCTACTGCCATAAACTTGGGGGAGAAGATGATAAATGAAGGAAGGTGCAAGATGCTGCAGAAATGGTCCTGACTGCCTTGGCATGCACTCCGGTTTCTATTTCAGACTGGAGGACAACCTGTCCATAGCATATGAGGGGGACAACCTTGTTTAGGAATTACTTGCAATGTTATCAGCATTCGGGGGACAATCTGATTCAAAACATGGAAGGTCTTCTGTTCTTGAATCTCTGTAACGAGGGTCTTGGTCCGATACATCAGTCTCCAAATCAAGTGTCATACTGAAAACTTGCATTCCTTGTCCTTTAATCGGTAAACACCAGCAGCGCATGTGCCTCCTTTTACACTGGAGGATGAATAGGGAAATGTATTGACTCTTTTCTACTTCAGCGAGAACAGTTGCCATGCAATCTATAGATAACAATGAGCAAAGAGTCAGGCAATGCTGCTTAACAAACACGCTTACTTTAAGTGCACTTATCTGTAAATACCTTGTTCCTGAAAAAGTGCACTGCCTACACAGATGTATCATAGTGCTTCAATTTGTGAAACTGGAAGGCAGATGAGCTACTCTCCTTGGGGACCATTTTGCAAAATTATATGCACTAGGTGCAATCTGGTCCACTCAAGTCATAAAACAGAAGCATTTTGTAAATGCCTATCTGTGGGCCCCAGGGGATGAGTTGTCACCAGCAAGGATTAGGTTTACAGACATGACAGAGAAATTGCCTCCCTCTTTCTACAACTTCTGAGCTTTGACTCTTTCCCAGGATGTGCTGGACACCACTTGAAAAGCCCATGAAAAGCTGAATCATCCAGTCCTCAATCGAGGGCTTAGGTGCCCAGAAATACTTGAGCTCCTCCAAGGCCCCATACCTTGTCCACACTGAGAAAATCTACACAGAGAGCGCCAACCCTTCTCAATGGCTTTTTCAAAGCGAATTCAAATGCTGAAGCAGACACAGCCCCCTCCAGAGGGGCCAAGGCCACCAGTCACACCCAGCAGCAGCAGGGCAGAGCCTGTACCACTGGATGTCCAGAACTGCCTGACCCCTCTCTTAAAAGCTGTGCTTCTCCAAAATCTCTTGGGCACAAGCAGTGACCCCAGCCCCTTCCTTCTTCACCCCAAGTGTGCTCCCATCCAGCAACAGGTTCAAGGAGAACAACCAGACCATGCCGCAAAGAGCTAGCACCTGGCTTTCCATAGGGCCAGAGGGAAATATACATGGGGGCTTCCTTGCCCTGCTGCCCCCCTCCCAAGTGAAGAGCAGAGATAGCTCCTGTGAGCTGTGCATCTCCTCTCCTTTTGCCTTTTCAAACCATCAAGGCTTGAAAAAGCATTGATGTCTTCAAAATCATTCAGGCTTGGCAAAGCATTGAGCCTTGGAGGGCCAGCTGGCCCCTGTCCTCTTAGCTGCCATATGGCTGTGGTGGTATGAGCTTTCTTTCCTTCCTCTCCAACCAGCAGAGACCAGCTTGGCATCCACACCTGGAAAGGCAAGAGAGGCAGCATTTGCCAGAGCCACTGTTCTCCTTCAAGCCAAAGCTGCTGACATGCTGGGCACTGGCTCCAAAGACCATGACCATGAACAACCCCCACAGAAGTGCTACCGTATCAGTAAAAGAGGGCAGAACAGTTTGCGTCATCAGGAATGGCTTTATGCCCCTTTTTAGAGGAACTCAGGAGATGGGAATCAGCACAAGATGCTGCTTAACCTCAAATATTCTTCCTGCTGCCTTGCACCTGCCTCACACCTCACTTATCCTCACCCCAAGGCTGATTTATGAGACTCTTTCTCCATGGAAAGCCTACTTTCTAAGGAATGTTCGGACACTCAGCTTTCAAATGCTCATATTGCATGGATAGCTCTTGTAATGTACATTTTTACTCAACTGACCATGCTGACCAAAGCAAAACAGATGAAGAAGTGCTCTATGTTCAGGCTGAGAACATCCATAATCATCAGTTTATCTCATGGGTCAGCTGCTTTGCTCCTGTTCATCCATCCTGAGATTGTTGTGACAGAACAGTGCTATTAAAACAGCATTTGTTGCCTGCCCAGTCTTCACGTTATTCCATGGTAGGTATATCTGCAAGATGCTCATGTAATCACCTTTCCAGCATAACGGTCACGTTCTGGGAGAGGGCAAAAACACTGCAGACCATGCCATGAGGCAGGTCAATAGTCCTGGCAGAACTGAGGGCTGGTGAAAGTAATGTCTCTGATGGTACACCACAAGCCAAGCTATGTGAAATACACTGGATCCTGCCAGCACTGCAAACAGCTCCTGACAAAGGCTGAAGTCTGAGGGCAGAATGGGCAAGTGTGAGGTTGCTTGCCTGAGCTGCAAGAGAAGGTGACACATGATATTGTTTTCATTCATTGCCCCACAGATCTTAAAACCATCCTTCCCCGTAAGTGAGGAGGATGCAAGGACAGCTCTCCTCACACTTCTTCGCTTTCAGTACATTGTCCTGCATTACTCCATGCTGATGACCTCTGGCTCTCTGACAGGTTTGTAGGCATCCCCCATAAGAGAGTGTGTTAGTGTCCTACGTCCCAAGCACAAAAATATAATGCAGAGATACCATGGTTCTTGTCAGTGTACCCCAGGATCTTTGAAGGCAAAAGTATAAATGTATCCAGCTCTTTGAAGGCATTTGAGTAAGATAAACCCATAGGAAGAAGTGCTGCATAGACATGCTCTATGGACTGCCACATACTGACTCCAAGGCATGGACTGGTCTGGAAAACATGGTGCACAAAATTAATAACTAGAAATCAGCCCTTCACCCATATCCCACTGCCCTTACATAAGCACAGAATACGAGGTTAGAAGGGTTCTCAAGGATCATCTGGTCCAACTTTTCCTGGCAAAAGCACGGTCTATACAAGATGGCCCAGCACCCTGTCCAGCTGAATCTTAAAAGTGCCCAATGTTAGAGAGCAGAGATTACTGCAGTGGCTGGTTATTCTCATTGTGGAAAGTTTTCCTCTTGTCTCCAACAAGAATATCCCCAGGAGTAACTTGTACCCATCACCCCTCATCTTTTCCATGTGACTCCTTATAAAAAGGGAATCTCCAACTTTCTCTGTAGCCACCCTTTAAATGCTGGAACATGGTGATAAGGTCTCCCCTGAGTCTTCTTTTCCCTACTATGAACCTACCCTATTCTCTCAGCCTTTACTCATACTGGAGGCTTCCCAGTCCTTGAATCATCTCTGTGGCCCTTCTCTGGACCTGCTCCAGCCAGTCCATATCTTTTTTGTAAAGTGGGAACCAAACTGAACACAGTATTCCAGGTGTGGCCACACCAGCACTGCGTAGAGTGGGATAATGACATCTTTATTTGTGCTGGCTGTGCTCTTGATGTCACTCAGCATCTTGTTGGCTTTCTTTGCTGCAGCAGCACACTGTTCATTCATACTAAGCTTGTTGTCCACCAGGACCCTCAGGTCCCTTTTAAGCTATGATGATGTGGCCTGAACTAGGCAGTTTAGAAGCAGGCCCTTGCAGAATCACAGCGTGAGTGCCACAGACCAGACTGTGTCATAGCAAGAGGCAGAAGAGCCTTGCTGGAGATGCCAGACAAGGGTATGGCCTGGTCTACTTTAAAATTTGGGGGTCTCTATACATGATTCTTGTGTATGTTCCATCATTCTGCTCAAAAGTCTCCTGACAGCCGGTACATACACCCTGTCCTAAAGCACAGAGCACACATTCCATTTTGTATGCTGCTCAGGTGACTGAGGTACCTGCCTTTACAAAAGAGCTCACTCGAGAGCAAATTACATATGTGTCAGTGCTCTCTGAAAGAAATGTAGAAAGTTTTATAGCACATTTAATAAAAAATTGGACTTTGATTTGGGTTTTTTATATCATTTAACTAAAATTTTAAGTTTGTGATTTCTTTCTACAATACACAATGCAAATGGAGAAAAAAATGGGGAAAAATACATGGCTGGCAGTAAAAAAAAATATAATAAAATGTGCTGCAAGTAAAACAGACGGTCAGCACTTGGTTCTGTATGGCCCTGGGTGGCAGCTAACCTGTTTCTACGCTTGGAGAAGGAAAAAAGGGAAGGGAAACAAGTCTGCATCACTGTTGCACTTGTGATATTTTAGGGATCTTGACACTGCGGTGTCTGGGGTTATGAGCAGTGCCTAGGTTAGCCCAAGTTCCTCAGGTGCCCATATCCCCCAACACTGCTCTTTCCCATAGCCTGGAGGATGTTGTGCCTGTAGGCCAGATGACCACCATGATGCATGCACGCCTAGGGATCAGGACCTCTGAGCACAGGATGGCACTGACCACCTCCCAGGCAAAGCCAGAGCAGCATCTACTGCTCTGCCTTGCAGTCAGCTTCTTAGGAGTGCTGAGAAGCAGAAAGCAACCACAATGTGGCCACTCCATCTATCTCCAGGTTCTCCCTGCCTCGGAAACACACCTGATGTGGATCCATGCAAGGTGCTGCATTATGTGCTGCTGTCTGAGCAAGGAGAGACTCCCTGCAGAGTCTCCTTCACAGAGAAAGCTTGTGACCTCTCCAAACAACGTTGCTGCAATACTGTCTCCAGCTGTCTAGATCTCTGTAAGAGTTCATGGCCATACAGTCTCAGAAATAGGATGTCAGAGCTGCCAGTCAGCTACAATTAATCTTTCCCACAACGCTACAGAGTGTGACAGTAAACACTCATCTTCGGCTGAGCCCATTTTGAAAAATCACTTGAGGGCAAGATGCTGAAGCACAGACAGGCTGTTTCAAATGGGAGCAGTGAGGCCAGTGCCTACGCTGATTCACCTTAGGTTCAGACACAAGGTCACACAGTAGGAGAAATGAGAAAAAAAAAAAAAATCAGCATATGCTGTATAATGAGATAATTTTAATAACAAAATTGCTCATTCTCACATCTTACACAGAGAGGTTCATTCAGCCAACCTGGAATTTAATGTCCTCCTGCCATACGCTGTCTTTAGCTTGCTTTGGTACTTGGTGATTTGTGTACTACATACCGGAAGTTAACTTCTTTGGTCGTTCCCCAAGGAAACACTACACTGAGTAAAGCGAGGGAAGGATAGGAGCCAGCACCGCTTATCAAAGCAGTGGTGGAAAACTGTCTGGTTCCAATCAATCTGCAAAGAGGTTGTGTCCCTTCCCACAAACCTTCCACAGCAAAGGGGCAAGAATGGCCCGGATCAAGGACTGATGCAGTAAGATACACTATGAAGCTCCTATGCCAGAAACATGGCCTTGCATGCCAGGACAGGAGGTTGGAAGGATGAGGTACCATCATCGAAAGGCACAACTACAGAAAGGGTATTGAGACCACTGGTATAGAAATGGCTCTCTGTTGTATGCATAATCTTGCAATTCCAGTGCATTTTGCAACAGATCTACTACTTCAGAAGTCCATGAGCAACATCATCACCTTAGTCAACTAATGCTGGATTTTCAGCATACAAAATATCTCTAGATGGATTACATGGCAGATTTTGGAGAGTCATTTCCAACATCCCATTTCAGGAACATCCACTATTTACTGAGCACTCAGCACATAGTCAAATTATTTTCACGTTATCATAGAAAATTTGGGGCCAGACTTCTGCAGAAAATACTGCAAACATTTCTGAACAAGTGCTACCTGACTACCATGCTTGTAGCAGCATTCCTGTGACACTTGAGAAAGACTTTATCATATCTCTGCAGTACACGTTTTATGCAACTTATCAGAGCCACTAGCCTAAAAGCAGCCTTAGACACGACAAAACATGTTGCTGTTTCTACAGCTCATGTACTTAAGTGCAAGAATTGCATAAATGATTTATACTCTTTTTAATTATAGAATCATAGAATCATGGAATCGTTAGGGTTGGAAAGGACCTTAAGATCATCCAGTTCCAACTCCCCGGCCATAAGCAGGGACACCCCACACTAAACCATGCCTCCCAAGGCTTTGTCCAACCTAGCCTTGAACACAGCCAGGGATGGAACACTCACAAGTTCCCTGGGCAACCCATTCCAGTGCCTCAGCACCCTAACAGTAAAGAATTTCTTCCTCATATCCAATCTAAGCCTTCCCTGTTTAAGCTTTAACCCATTACCCCTTGTCCTGTCACTACAGTCCCTAATGAAGAGTCCCTCCCCAGCAT
>JBCJKH010015470.1:0-16985 GCA_039877255.1 Loriculus beryllinus
CCCAGGAAAAAGGATGTCAATGCTCTTCTACCCCTCCTATGTGTAGTTACTGGATTACACCCTGTGGTTGTTAAGTCAGCTATTATCTTGCTTGAGTAAAAATTTCATTAAAAAAAAATAAATAAATAAATAAAGGAAAATTCTCTCTTACGAAGATAAATGTTAGACCAAAACTGTCTTGTCTTTTTCCAACAAGACAGCTGGGGAGCAACAGGAGCTCAACAATCTCCTTTCAGTGTCTTAAAGATGCTCATCTTTCCCTGTTATTTAAGTGAACTATTCTCCACACCTACTTTCTCACAGGTGTATTTAACTCATTTAACTACATTTGACTTTCTTTCTTACCTCTGTCTGCATGCTGCCACTGTCATGTGGTTAGTCTAACTTCTCCAAAACTGTCTTTCTGTCTGTATTGTTAAAATATTTTATTTTCATATCCTGACTCTCCTGGTGATAACTTAAAAAAACCCCAAAGAAACAAACAACAAACCTAAAACAAACACAGCCTTTCTTTTATTAAGAAAAGGGATACATTTCAAGGCATATTAATTAATCTTAGATAAAATCTTGAGGAACATAAGACAACTGGAGTTTTCAAGCCTTATTAGCCAGTGAGGGAGAGCAAGGATTTTAGCAGAGCTGTAAATACAAAAAAGTGAAGATGTTTTGAGTTTTTGAATCTTATGCAATAAGTCTTTGAGCATGATGAAAACTGAGGTAGAATTAGAATACCTGAATGGCTGGTATCCAAGTGACACTGACTTTTCAGATTTGTTTTTAGCTTCAGAAAGTCCAAGAAAACTCCAAAAAGCTAGGTACACTTTCTAAATATGAGTCAAAATTATTATAATAGGTTCCTTGGGCACTCTTTGACTAGCTGAGAAAGATTAAAGATTGTTTTATTCTGGTTTTCATGAATGAACTGGATTAAACCAGCCCTCACTTATATTTTTTTCCTTTCTCCTTTTTAGAGAACACAAGGCCTGTATAGCAAGTATCTAGCCAGGTGCATAGAAAAGCAATATATAGTTTCAATATGAAAATGACCACCTCTCTGCCTCAGAACCCTGTAACGTATGCATCATACTACACAATCTAGTGTATGTTGTGACTGCCATTTCCAAAGACATAAGAGTCATTCAAGTCGAGCGTGTCCTTCAGTTAATTTTCGATCAGGCCCTTGCTTGCCATTTCTGAATTGAGCATTGGCACATTCAAAATCCTTGAACAAGGCACTTGGGGAAATCTTTTCTAAAAAGTCCCACACATTTTGGGTTTTTCTTTTTATAGACAGCCTAATTTAGACACCTGCTGGTAAGTGTGTAAAGCCAGACAACCGTAAACAGAGGCATGCAAAGTCAGTGAATACTTTTGAGCCCTTTCAGCCTTACCTCTGTATGGCTGATTAAGTTCTGCTGTGATTTGTGAGGCCCAGATGAGTTAAATCAAGGCTAAATTGTGACATTTAAGCTTTTGTCTATAACATTTGTTAAGGTTGCTTTGTTCTCCTTTGGCTTGGTTTGTAGTTTGTTTTGTGGGTTTGTTTTGGTTTTCTTGTTTGTTTTTTTGTTTGGGTTTTTTTTTTTTTTTCATAGAAACATCAAGATATTCAAACTGTAAGGACTAAAGGTTAGTCGTTAATTTACTTGTATATCTGTCCATCTTGTCTATGATGTTTTGCATTTCCTGACCAAAGATGAAAATGATGCGTATTTTTCAGCTTCCATAACTTTAGGCACTTAAGACTGACCTGAACTGCTCGCTTCAAAGAAGTTCTGAATTGAAACTTAGTTCAAAAATACTAAGGAAGACAGGATGAAAAGAAAGCACATTTGGTGGTCACCTTTTTATTGCTAAGCTTACCACTGTCACAAGGAATTAAAAGCAAAATCAAGGAACAAAACATTGAAAACAGAAATCCACAAGAAAAAAATTAATCTGACTCATGAAAGGGATGCCTTTACTTTCCCTATTGGTAAAAATGAATCACTCCTGTGTGTGAGAGCTAAGTGAAAAAAAGATCAACTGTAAATACTGCTTTCTTTTCCCTCCCTTTTATCCTGTTCTTGCACCTACAGGCTGTGGTTGCTATGAACAAAAATGACATTTTATGAAGTGGTGTCCACAGAGGCAGAGTCCCCACAACACCCAGCCAGCTAACCTGAAGGTTAACCTAGGTTCCCTTATTTTGTTCAATTGTCCAGGCTTTAGGCCAAACAACACGATTCAGTTGATCTGCCCCTTGTACTTGAGGCCAGTATCCTGCTGTTTAGGAACCTCTTGTATTCAGCTTAGAGGTTTTGAGGTTTTGCCTCAGCAGGCTTTTGAGTCTTTGATAGTGAAACTTTGTGCTTGCCATTTTAGTTCTCTGTGTTTGATCAAACCTTCTTGTGCCTTGGTGCCTGTGAATAAGCCTAGTCCTTTCTCTATGTAGTCTGTGACAGCAAAATAAAGAGATAGAGAGCTAAAGGTGACTTGACTCTGAAGCTAACAAAAAGTATAGTGACTAAAGGAAGTCCTGCCTCTAAGCTTGACTTCAGTGGTTGTTGACCTATGATATCAAAGGCCTAAGTATGTGATGTGTACCAGTGTTTGGTAAAAAGGTAAAACAAAAATAAACACAATTCTAGATTAATAATTGTAGGGTTTTGTGGGGTTTTTTTTGTTGTTTTTGGTTTGTTGTTTTGGGAGTTTGGGGTTTTTCTTTTGGTGATTTTTTGTTTGTTTGTTTGTTTTTAATAAAATATGCTATGTAAACCAGAAATGTATATATATTTTTCTTTTTTTAAGAGTTCTATAAGACTCAAACATACCCCCAGATAAAACAGGATCAATGCATTCACATAATACAGACTGACATACTAACATTTAAACAGTTGGGGCCTGATTTACAACCTCATATATATCAGGCAAATTTACTTTTTCCAAGCAGAGCTATGGCCAGTTTTCCTCACTGAGCATCTGGACTACTGTTTTTAAATTACTTGAGTGTCAATTAATGATAGAAGTGTGAAGCCATCCCCAAAAGACTATAACCACTAAAGTAGCAACAAATATAATTGTCAGATTATTGTCCGACTTGGTCTTTAAATACTTCAGTCACTCTGCTAGGGAGCAAAGGGAAGTAAAGACTTCCAGAATCTGACTTTACCACCCATCTGCATACCATTATCACTTGTATTAACTGGAATCAGTCTTTCAGTCAGATCCATAGATCCATTTATTGACTTCACTGTACAGTACGCCTCTTTAAAACCCCACAGCACAAGCAATATCCTTCAATCTCTTATTTAACAGGAGAACCAGCATGGCTTCCAGGGTTTGCAAGAGAGTTGAAAAGTAGAATATTACTAGTATGCAATATGGTTGTGACTAAGATACTTTTGGGGGCCCATAGTATCAGCACAGACAGGGAGGCCACCATCACATCCACTTGAGATACTTTCTTTGTTGGGTGGGGAATCACTGGTAAGTAGATTTGAAACCGTTTTTTTTTAACCAACCTTACCTACCTGATGGTGAATATATCAAGGTTCTGTTTCCTTCTGAAAACTCCATGTGGACAATGACAAAACTTTACTGCAGTTACATACTTATCTTCTGCTTCTTCCTTCTGTGCTACGTCTATTACCTATCAAAGAAATAAATTAGTTTGAAGTGAGCTGTTCTCGACACACCCTTGTTTCTTGTTTTTATCGCTTTATTATCTTATAGGCACTTGACATGGATTGTTCAGTAATTTGTTCCAGAATTTTTTATAGACTGACTAGTTTATGACGCTCGGCATCTTTATATCTTCCTTTCTCCTTCTTTATAAGGCTTCTGCCTTTTCTTGTTTTCTGAAGCCTCCTTTGTCCTCCGTAGGTTCCCACAAGCTATCACTAATATTTGGGAAAATATCTTGGTTAGTTCCAAAAATCAGCTAGTTTGGCTCTTTCTAAATTTTGCTAGTTTTGTCTAGAGTAATTTTCATCTAGCTCTGCCAGCTAGAACATCCCTCATTTAGCTAAATATGTTATTTAACCTGCTTTTTCTGTTCTTTATCTGGTACTCTTCTGTCCTTGTTAAAATATATTTTCTTCGAAGTGGCTGACTTCAATTTATCTTTCATGTTTGTGTGTGTGTGAAGCCCTGCTTGCTTGTTTCCTCCACCATGCAATAGATCTATAAATGGTTTTCCTCTTCTTCCTAATACATTCACAGCTACTTTTTTCTTGTCTTTTATGCCTCATGATAATTTAAATCTATTTTCCACCTGAGGTTTTCTGATTTTTCACCACTTGGTCATGCTTGAAAACAACATTTATAAAATAATATGTGTTTGAAGAGTGCTTGCTGTAGCAGTGGAAATCCTAACCTAAAGGGCAGGAAATACAAGTTTAAGCACTAACAAACTTACAAAATAAAGTTTCAAAAGCAGTGAGGATTAAAGTGAATGGAAACTGACTGCAATCATTGTTCAAAAATAAAGTGACCTCTTCATCTCACTTAAAGCTGAAAACCAGCAGCTGTATATGTTATACGTCATTATGAACTAACTCAGAGATATTGGATAAAATACTCCTATTTTTATCCTTTGCGTTTTAATATAAGGAAATCATAGAAAAAATAGTGACTGATGTTATTAGGAAAATAGTGTTAAGATTACAATATTAAAACATATTATTTTTTCTATAGAAAGGCTACTTTTTCCATATTTTTTTCTGCATACAATTACATATAAAAGAGAAAGTTATTTCTATTCCTATGTCAAACCTACCTATAGTATAGGTTTGACATAGGAATTCTGTAGCTGTATCATGATGTGGGTTGTGCTGATCACGTAATGACCTGAAATGTTTGAAAAGTATTATGTGTACTTCACAAATTGCTTCCGTGAATACTTATTGTCCCTTTTATGATCATGCATCTTTCTGTCTTCTGTTTAGAAGTCTAGGCTTTTCTAAACAGGCTGTGTTTTCTTTTAAAAGCTGCTGTGATATGCCTTTGAGCATATTTCATTTGCTGTTTTGACTGGCTTGACTTCTCACTTCAACAATGCAGCTGTATTACATGTCTTACATTAATTTTAACTCATCCTTTTGATAATAATAAAATAAAGAAGTAAGTCTTATCAGGGGTGAGGATCAAGGAGGATTAAGAGGCTGAAGCATGTGAGATAGAACAGCGTATGAATCAGGTCTTCCAGATGGAAAATGAAAAGATGAATGGAGAAGACTAAGGGGTGGTCATGAAATAGAGGAAGAGGATGAAATTAGGAAGCAGGGTGTTACTGTGAAACTTTAGGCTTTGTAGGAGTTCAAGAGCTATCAGACTTGTCTTCAAACATCCCAGACTTTTTTTAGAGGCACTATGAGTATATGTAGTGTAGTTCTGGTATTGATTACAATACAGAAAGGTGGCTAATGTCATTATTGTACTGCATGAAATTGAGAGCACTCACATGTGGCTGCTATGGTGAGATCACATGCTAGGAGTCTGTGATGGGGTTTGAATAGCTAAGTACTCCAGGATGCCTAGAGTAAAAATGAGAGGAGGTTCAGATGTGGGCTGTCTCATGACCTAGCTCCAAGCACTTTCCTGCCCATTCCATGAGGCAGTAGTGGGACAGCTGAAAGTAAAAATGCTTCACCTCCCACCTGTCTTCACACACCCCCCAGGATACCTCTGCCTGTTCTCTGGACATAGGTACTGAGCTTCTAGCCCTTGGCCACATACAGATTATTTTACATGGCCTGAAGGAGCAGGACAATTGGCTGTAACAGACAGGTTTCATACAAGCCAGGTCAAAGTCTAGTTATGAATTTCTGGATGCTGATGTGGCCACACTAACTCAAAATAGTGTTATTAGCATTTTACTGTTCATGAGGAAATTTTCAAAACACTGAAGGGCAGTTAGTGCCTAGTCTCTAGTCAATGTCAGTGAGGACTATACCTGACTCTAGCTAGACCTGAGCTAGAAAATACAACTGGGGAAGAGGAAGATGAAGGAGTATTGCAGGGGTGAGTAGGAACAGAAAGGGGCAGGACAGGAACAGCAAAACTTACCCACATCTTGGGTTCAAAGGAGTAGGGATTGATAGTCAGCAATGCAAAGTATGTGAGACAGGAAAACACTTCGGCATGCATCTGCGGATAAAAGTAATTTTTTTAAACAAAAGAGTATTTCATGAAATTGCAGATTTCATTTTAAAATCAATTGTTGCTTCATTAGAGCATGTGCAGTGTGACTGATCAATTTGTAGATATATATAGATATCCTCTGGAGTTTTTCTCAAACTTCAAGTGTTACGTCTGAAATAGAACAATGGCTGTTACTGTAACACAGCTTTATCATGTGCACCATTTAAAGCTGCCAAAATAAATGGGGATGTAAAGGAAAGAGAGGGACAGTGGCTGACTGAGTAATGTTCAAACTGTCAAATTCCTTACGAACAAATTAGCTGATCCTAATCTAGTTGACATTGGGAAAACATCCAGTTTGGGTTTTTTTTGTTTTGTTTTGTTCTGTTTTTATATAAGATGACTTTTTATTGAAACTGAGACAACTGCTTCCTTGGCTCTGATTACATCCTTCCTCACCCACAGAGTGCTTGGTATGGCTAGCAGAGAGAAGTCTGATTCCTTGACTTACACATCCTGCCTGTGCACCAATGCAAAGGGTTTGGGGAAGAAGATAAGGAAAATTTCTTTGTTGAAGGCAGCCTGGAGAGGAAAGCCTAGAGTAGACTGATGTAAATGTGAGAATGTTAAAGCATCGCTAGCAGGCTAAGCTAGGGCTGGACTATTCTACCATGCAACATCAGACAGGGTTTTGTCACAATTTTTCTGAAATTGGGCCTTTCTTTTTTTATCTACTTGGATTAATTATGTTCTTATATTTTGTCCTATTGAACCTGCTGGAATCAAACCCCTGGCAAAAAATACACAGAAGATAACTTCTGCTCTAAAAGACTTCTGTTGTTATGTGGGTGAGCTGTGCCAGTTTTCAGTCGTCATGGGAAATCTCTTAGTGTGCGTATGATATGCTTAAATGTGGTGATTAGGAGAGCTCTTCAGAAGTCTGTTCTTCAAGTTTTATTCCAGTTCCAGCAGGCTGGTCCACCAGATCAGCTTTCTGAAGAATGAACAATTTGTTACTTCAGATACCTTTGGGTTATGGATTAAAAGTGAGGTTTGTCTAAGTATCAGTGAATGGTTTCTGGATGCTGGGGAACTAAAAGGCCACAACTAGAGGGAAGAGAAGAAATCTCACATCTTCTGTTCAGAAACAAAGACAGAAAAAAAAATAGAACCCTTGAAAGGGGAAAATTAAGAGTTACAGCAACCACATATTAGAGCTAATTGCCCGGACACTTTATGAAATTTGATTTCAGTGTGGGGGGAACTTAATTTGCTCTTGGCAACAGGGTAGAATGCTTAATTCAACTTAACAAAAATACATTTTTAAACGGGGAAACAAGACTGACAGAATTTTGGCATGTCAACAAAAGGCAAGAATACAAAAAGAAAAGGATTAGTGAAAATGAAGATCAAAAAAGGATCAAAAATACATTGGCTAGAGTCCAGGAAACATTTGTTACATTTTATAAGCAATGCTATTCTTCCCAAGTGTGTAGAACAGAGGAACTAGCTGATCTTTACCTAAAGCGATATTGGCCACCCTGTGTGCTAATGAACAGATGTCCCCATAGGAATCAGAAGAGCGTTGATCTGCGTTCTATAACAGAAATGGCATAAACTGACATGTTTACATGCATTAAAAACAAATGGAAAATTCAGTAAAGACTTGCAGAGTTACATTGATTTATAAGTCAACAATTCCTAATGCATTAAATAGGACATAATAAACTAGTTCTATATTTAGTAAAAGCTTTTCTTGTCTTCTTCTTACAATATAATGACTTGAGTCGATCCATAACATGACTAGATGGGGGGCTTAAGGGAAGTAGAATGTCTTTTCCATGTGATGTCCAAGTGTAGTGTGGCAAAACCAGTGCCATAGGATAATAATAAGATCAAAATATAGATTAATTAAAAGAGATCATTCAAACCAACATAGGAAGAGTCCATCAGGTTTCAGCTTGAGAGATCCCCTAAACTGCTGATACATACCAGCATCACTCAGCACTTGGCCTTGTTCTTTATGTCTGTGCCTTAGCATATTTTCTAGTGGCCAATGCAGATACCAAATACTGAGCTAGATCAGTCTTAAGCCTGACCCAATATGAATATTTTTACATTCTACTCATGCATTTGCAAGGCCTGTTTGTATTTATGACACATTTTTCTAAAAAATAACTTCAGAAAAAATTACTCTTAGTTGTGATTCCCAGCTGAGACTTGTTAATGAAATATCATAGAATCATAGAATTAACTAGGTAGGAAATGACCTTTAGGATCATCAAGCCCAACCGTTATCCCAGCACTGCCAAGTCCACCACTAAACCATATCACTAAGGGCCTCATTACACACTCTTTGAACACTTTCAGGGACAGTGATCACATCACTTCTCTGTGCAGCCTGTTCCTGATCACCCTTTTGGTAAAAAAATTTTTCCTAATATCCAGTCTAAGTCTCCCCTGGTGCAGTTTGAGATCTTTCCTCTTGTCCTATCACTCATTACTTGGGAGAAGAGACCAACCACCTCCTTGTTCTATCCTCCTTTCAGGTAGTTGCAGAAAGCAATAAGGTCCCCTCTGAGCCTTCTCTTCTCCAGACTAAACAATCCTTCTCTGGGCCCACTCCAGCAACTCAGTATCTCTCTTGTAGTGAGGGGCCCAGAACTGAACATGGTATTCAAGGTGCAGCCTCACCAGTGTTGAGTACAGTCAGATGATAACTTCTCTGGTCCTGCTGGCCACACTATTTATGATACAGGCCAAGATGCCGTTGGCCTTCTTGGCTTTCCTTTTTAAAGTCAAATGGATTAGCTCAAACCAGTCTCAGAGTAGTCTTTTCGATATTGCACTGAAAATGGACTAGGAATGTTCTCAACATCTACAATGATACAAGCAACAAATAACCCAAGACCAGATTTTTTTTTTCCATGTGGTTGCAATCACTGATGCATGCCTTGGAGTAGAATACAAATTCAGAGCAGAATTACTGAAGAATTATCTGACTATTGGTGTTTCCCATCAATAATTTTCATATTACCTATGTGTAGTAAGATGCAGAATGAACAGACTGAAGAAATTCTTCCTGTGGTTTAAACTAGGAAGTGTATAATTTATTTCATTCAAATAATTTTTCCTCAAAGCAGATTAAACTTTAATGACTTTCCAAAACTATTTAAAGCTTTTCTAAAACTGTATAACATCAGTTTTCAAAGGTGTTTCCTGCAAAATTTGTCTGGATACCTTGAGACTGCTGGGACATTTTTTTTCCTATGCCTAAATTCAGATGAAGAGAGGAAAGAAAAGGCTTAGGACAAAAGATGTGGGAACTGTCAAGAGGACTAGTAATTACAGAGCCAGTTCTTACACTGCTAAGCTCTCTCCACATGGGCACTGCTGAATGTGTCAAATTACTTTGATTTAGTTAGACTCAAATAACCCACAACTGTCTCTTTCTGATATGGAAAAAACCCTTTTTTTTTTTTTTTCAGTTTACATTGTCATTTGGAAAGGGATTCATGCTTGACTGGGAGGAACGTTCTCATACATGACAGAATGTCCCCTGAACTATTTTTATCTGAGCAATGATACCGTCAAGTGACTAATCATTCCTGCATAATGGCAAGAGGCAAGAGTCACTACTCAGAGGCCATGTCAGTAACCAAGAGATGTGGCATTCCAGTGGTCTACTAGCATGAGCTCTGTTCTGTTTGTCCAGTTCCTGGGAGATGACCACCACCAGAATTACAAGTAATTTACAGTCTGAGAACGAGCAGTCAAGATCTTGATGCTCTGCATTAGAAATGGCCTTCCAAGATGTGAGGAGCAAGAAATGTAAGCAATCTTAACCTACTACAGCCCATTAATACAACTATTTAGAGGCTTAGAAAGAAACTAGATTGCAGGCTTTTGATATGAAAAGCTGCCCAAGTTATTTGTATGCCAAAAAAAAAAAAAAAAAGGAAAAAAAAAAAAAAGCTTTTGGAAACAACTAAAAATTGTTATCACAGGTTTAAAAAATGGCAGTGAATCATCTGAAGTCACTTGCAGTGACTCATACTGTGGTCAGAGTTTTAATATGTTAAGCAGGTATTTTTCTCAAAGAATACCTTATGGTGTTTCTTTTTATTTTCAGTTACTCAAGACATTACTTTGTATTCAATCTTTTACAGCAGTCCATACTATAAGTACATACGGTCCAGCCTATCCAACTAGCTAACCATGCAACACTACATTCCATACCCCTTTCAGTTCAGCCATTACAAACTTATGATTAGGTAAAACAAAGAGAGCTGAACTCACCTTTGAATTACAGTGTTCTGAAAGAGAAATCTATATGTAGGTACACAAGAAGCACTCTCGGCTGATTGCTATAGGATGGGTTGTGCAGGCTTCTTTGCATCCCAGGCCCTGAGTGCAGCTTCTCTGCCTCATGCAATCTGGATGTGATCCAGTGCCCACTGAAGGCCACTCACATATCATTTCACTGAGCTTTATATCTGGATTCTCATGTAGAGTGTAGCAGTAATATTATTTGTTGATATTATCACCTGTAACATTGCTAGGATGGTTTTGGCTGTCTGCTGGAGCAATGCTAAAATTCTTTTAAGTAGAAGAATGCAGTTGTGCTCCAGACTTCTTTCTTAGCTTCTCCTTATTAACCTTACTGCAGTGGCAGCTCTTAGAGGTTCAACAGCAGCCAGGTGAGTAGGATTTAATTTTCCTGTAATGCATGATTTAGCGTGCTACCATGCTACTTCCTTCAGGATATAAGCCCATTTTCAGTAACACCTGTTAATTATTTGGTAGATATTTTTATTTTGACTATACTCAGTATCTGGGGAAGAGTCTCGCTGCTGATTTTAAAGATGATTTTCCATTTGTTTTGGTTTCTAATCTTCTCTTTTTGTGTATTGTACATGACATGCTTATCTTTTGAATTTTTCATTATTTTAACTACTAGTGAAGAATTGCACCTTATAAATGTGCTTTGCCAATGCTACTCCTTATACCTGCAGTCATATCTGGAAGATGTGAACATATATAATAAAAGGGACAGAGAGTTTCTTTGAACATTTTTCCAGAAATTAAAATATATTAAAAGAGCATTTTTTTAAAAGTTGCTGTAGGTATTTTTTAAGCAATTAATTATTGGTTAGTTTTAAGGTAATGACAAGTGGTGGAATCACTGTCCCTGGAAATGTTCAAAAACTGTGTAGATGAGGTCTTCAGTGATACGGTTTAGTGACAGATTTGGCAGTCCTGGAGTAATGGCTGGACTTGATGATCTTAAAGGTCTTTTCCAACTGGGTTGATTCTATGATTCTCTGATTTTAGAGTAATTCATTGCTGATTTGTTGATCTGAGGAGACATATTCACCACCAGTACAGTATTTGAAGCAGAAGGCCTGATCCTTTATGCAAGTTCAATGTAAAATCAGTAAGATTAAAGCTGTAATGCAGTTTTGCATTACAGTGCCCCCACACTTCACCCTCCTGCCATTCTTGAAGTGAAATCCAAGGTTTGCTGTAGGTGGAATAAGTACGTCTTGGGGAACAGCTCCTGGGGCACTACAATGTCTCTGCTGGGTAGAGCATCCAGGAGCAGGGGCTAATCTGCAGTAGTGACCAAGCTGACTCCCCACTGCCCTTGTTAATGCTAATCTCATTTACAGACACATTCGCTTTTTTGTGTGACTCACCAAGGCTCGCACAGAGTGGCATGTGGCTGGACAGGAGGAACCAGTCATTTTGATTCTCCTCTTCTGACATATAGGAATCAAGCTGTGGAGGCATGCATGAAACTGTGTGGTCGATGGATGTGTTATCTCTTTTCTCTCGTTTGACAGACTTTTGATCCTGCTGACTCATACAAAAAAGAGTTGGCAGAGAAGCCACAATGGACCATATGCCCCACTGGTGATAACAATGAAAAAACAATGTCTTGGACTTAAAGTTTGTTTCAGCCTTTGTTTCAGAAGATACCTTTCATTATCAGTCTTTGCTTTGAAACATATATTCTTACAATTAATTATGTTAAGCTTTGGTCTTGAACTAACTTTGAAAGTCTTACTTTAGTAAATATATACACATACATACAATGTATTAAAATATTTCTAAGTTATTCTTTTTTAATTGGACTTGAGATTTTTGTCAGTAGTCTGGAGAAAATTGATAATGCTAATCAAACCGAAATGATAATTGAATTTTCTGGGTGCTTATATTACAAGTCCTTTAATTGTACATTGTATTTGTATATGCAAGTAAGTATTTGAATGTTTAGAATTGATGCATAAATATATCAACATATTCCTTAGCTATTTTTGTACACATAATTAATTGCATTTAAAAATGCATTTGGGGTACTTCTTCATGCATATGCTTATTGAATAGCCTACTGCATGCTGAATATTTCTGACTGCAGAGAGGTTTTGTATGTGTAATGAACAGGTGCTTCCATAAGCACAAGAATTGCTGGCTTCCTGCAGATTTGAAACCTTTGTCCCTCAACCATTTCCATCACAGTAGCCCCTGCTCAACAATAATTCCTTCAACATTTTCAGTGTGAAGGTGTTGATAACGTGGTTGACCTGGTGATCTTGATGTGCTTGGTGGCCAGCTGCTATGTGCAGGTTCACTGGCCAATAAAGCATGTATTTTTTCTAACTCCTTCCTTTTTCTATACTACAGTATTAATGTGGGATGGTATTCCACCTAGGAGTTGAATTCCAAGAAACACTTAGAATCATGATTATCATTGAGATACTTGCCACCCTTTGAAATTTATACAAACTGGCCAGTGAAATCAGAAGGCATGGGGCAGGAGGCACAGAAGAGAAGAGATAGACAGACCTCTGGACAGATAGCTCAATCAAATCCTCCTTTTCTTAGGAAATCAAGGTACGAAAGAAAGAGAAAATTTATGACGTTTGTCATATGACTTAAACCACGACACTTATCTACCCCAACTTTTCAACAACTCTAGGACTGAGTTTGCCCCAGACCCTATGGTTGCCCTGGAACCCATGTCTTGAAGCTAAGTTTTCACTGAAAAAGCAACAACTGAAACAACAAAGTGCTGCATGGCTTGCAAGGCAAACAGAATGTTCCAAGTAAAGAGCAGTAAATAAAGGTTTTTTCTACTTAGTCCAAAAAAAAGTCTGATGTACTAGAGCAGGGAAATCTTACACCACATGAAGATATAGGATATAAATACATTGTTCTTGCATAGAGTTTCCTCTGGTCTAGCGAGAATGACCTGTAATTCTGTTGGCTTGGGTTCTTTTTTCCTTTAAAATAATTTTGAAAACTTTGGGTGCTTTTGTATTTCCTTGGCCTAACTTTAGTGTTTCTTTTTTTCTTTTTTCTTGCTTCTAGTATTGAAGGTCTTTTAGCACCTGTTGACTGTCTCATTTCCCACACTTTGTGTCATCATGTGATAATACCAGCTGAAGGGCTTCTTCTAAAACAACAACCACAAAGGCAGACTGTGGTTTTGAGAAAGGCACATCTTGCAGAGGGTGACTATCGTGATGCCACCTGCATCTATGTTTGAAGTAGTCTCAAACATAACATAAATCATGTCTCACTTCATGTGAGTATCAGAGGTCCAGTGTAGCACCTTGAAAAGAAAATTATCTGGCTTTAAACAAGTTAGTTACTAGCTAGCAAAAAGGAATACATTTTAAGCACTGAAGTCAATTACCTGCATGAAGTAATTTGAGGTCCTAGACATATCCTTACATGTGAAAAACTACAGCCCCAAATTCTGCACCACATTCCCATCCTACCGTGGGATCCCTGCAGCAGCTGTATCCACAGAAGGTCACCTTGCTTGGAGCTGCTCCGCATTCAACTACTGTGAATAGCTTCTTTCTTAAGACTTCATTTCTGCCTTCAGAGTGATTGAGCAAAGAAAGCGACATCTCTTGTCTACCTAAAAATAAAACTCACCACTATCATGACAGAATTACAGTTGGGCAGCAACACTCAGGAACTCCTTCCATTCAGAAAAATAAAACTAGGATGGTATCAGTAAAACTAGGATGGTATCAGTAGGTGTCTCTCAATGTTAAAATATCTCAGCTTGAATGGTTAGAACTTCTCACATCACTGCTTTCTACTACAGGATATTACGCTTTTTGAAACAAAGGTACTGCCAAAAAGACCCTTAAACCATGAAAAATATTGAGAAAAATGAAAAGAAGCTCTGATGGCAAAATAAATACTTCAACACTTTTTAATATGCCCCCAGCATGAATGAGAATGGTGGATGGTGCCCTCTGCCCACCTGAACCTGTGGAGAAAATTCAGTGTCATAAAAGTTAACACTATACTCAAGTTAATACTAAAAGGCCATATTCATAGTAAATCTTGATTTCCTCCCCTCACAGCTCACAAATAAGTTTTATTTAAAGGCAGCTTCAGGAGACAACTGTATAGAATTGTGATCAGTTTGCCTTCTTGAGAATCATTCACCTTCCTGTAAATGCTCAGGATTTTCAATTCTCAAAATGCTACTTTGTCATGTTATTACATTTTCCACAATCTCACAATTGTAGGCACCAAAGCTGTGACTCTTCCTTCACACATTATTTTCATTTGGAGTAAAACCAACCTACCATCAATCAGGGTGGACAACACCTGTCCATTTCCTCAGCACATACTGTCAGCTCAGCTAGCAATAGGATAGCTACCACATCATGTATTTGGGAAAACAAACCATGTGAGAACTGGGATGCAGGTTGGAACTGCATGACCACGCATCTCAGAGATCCTGAGGCCCCCAGACTACGCTAGGGTGTACTAGATAAGTTTGTTAGACACATAGTAGACAAATGGAAGGAGCGGAGTACGTACACGGGCAGTGCTGCATAAATTACATGGAAGTAAATTGCAGATGGAGAAACCTAAAAGAATGACTGCAAGCATAGATAAAGGTCACTGAGCTTTCCTTACACTTGCAAATAAAACAGGGTCAGAGCTTATACCCATGCACCCTTCTGCAGGTGCTTATACTTCTATGGTTTTAGCACACTTACAAGCATTACTTTGGTTCTTGCCAATTAGTACTACTACCCTAGAAAATATGTCATGGTCAGCATGTTACATAAAGCTATACGATTAGGAGATCTGGATAAAATTAATCTCTTCGGGATGGGAGGTGGGGACTTTTTGACCTAGTTTCAAGCCGTGTCATGTTTTCTGGGCCAAAGCACAGTCTCCAGTCTGTTTTACTTCAGAGTACAAATGTAGTTCAAAAGACCTGTTGCAGAAAGGGAGGCAGAACAGAGTGGTCAGCAATTTTTGGATGCAGATCTCAACTTTATTTTTGTTTCTGGCTTTGAAGCATTCACCTGTGAGATCAGGATAAAACAATACATCTAAAAACCATGCAACAATTCAAATGGGAACCGATTCAGATAGTTTATGTAGGAAGCCAGATTATGTGGTAACATTAACCTGTCCCTGATTTATAATCCGTAAAGTGATAGTATTCCTGGACAAGAAAGAAAAGAAAGTTTGTCAGAAAGGAACAGTAAACCTGCAGAGGAACCATGTACAGGAAAGTTTCATTTGCGTGAAGATGAGAGCTGCCTCAAGGTTAAAGGTACTTCCACTAATTCCCAGTGTGGGAGCTAAGTAGAAAATCAGCAGGAACCTGTGTGTGGGTCACAAATGAACCCAAAGTATTATCTTCCAGCTCTCATTGGCATTACCAGGAAAAGCCTCACAGTCTTCACTGGCTGTTGAATAAAGCATAATGAAGTGTAGCATTTTTAGTTAAACAAATCACACATATTCTTGATAGATTACTTTTTGTCTTTTGCACACAGACCAGAAGTTTCATTAATATTTCTGTAGCTGTTTTCCTGCTTTTGTGGAGATAACTGTTTTTTATTTAATGATTTTTTGAGGACACACATTTTGATTTTTCAGAATTAGGTGGGTTGTGAGAGCAGAGATGGAAATACTGAAATAATCTCATTTTTGTTTCTTAGTGGGAGGCCCCATAGGGAAGAGCAAAAACAAGTTTCCTCAGCCCAGACAAGTTTAGTGAGATAGTCTGAGGTGAGGGCTGAAACATATTCTCTGATCATCTACAGGCCATGCATTTGATGAGCACAGAGCCCTTATTGTTGATGATGTACAAATCCCCCAGGAATTGTCACACTAAAATTGCACAATCAACCATTGGGTGCTCAGTAGAACAAATTCACACTAATGAATGGGGACACTCTTTGAGAAATATTGCTGCGTGAATTCTCACGTCCATGAATCAAACAATGAAAAAAAAAAAAGGGTTCTTGCATGTAGCTGATTTATACTTTTTTTTTTGATTGATGGAGGCTTAGCTATAATCCTTTACCAGAATAGACTGCCATAAGTCATGATTGCACCATTAAGATGATGGTGCCTCCGGATCATCCATGTCTGTTCCCCCCACTGTTCACATCTGTCCCCTCACTCATAGACACCTGAAGGCCAGCATCTGACCTTTGCTTCCTCCCTCAACCCAACCTAACTTTTCTGCCAGTGAGTAACAACAACATTGCCATTCTACCTCCAACCACCTTGCCACTTGAAAGGCTGGGTGCTGGCTTCCTGGTTTTCTGGGCTAAGTTTAGTTCATGAGAGGCTGCTGAATTACAAACAGGTAACATGGAGCTTAGGCTCAATACAGTTGCTAAGGCTGAAGCCGAGGTCACTGATGAACAGGAATTCACCAGATGAAGACATAAACTCTGTTAGTAGGAGAGTTTTGCAACATTTAGGAATGTACCTGTAGCTCACAGACAGCAGATGCATGGATGGATGAATGGATGTACAAGTTCCCCAGAAGGGGCATGGCAGTCCAACTTCCC
>JBCJKH010015471.1:7638-22045 GCA_039877255.1 Loriculus beryllinus
AAGAAATTCTTTACTGTGAGGGTGGTGAGGCACTGGAATGGGTTGCCCAGGGAAGCTGTGAGTGCTCCATCCCTGGCTGTGTTCAAGGCCAGGTTGAACAGAGCCTTGGGTGTCATGGTTTAGTGTGAGGTATCCCTGCCCATGGTAGGGGGGTTGGAACTGGATGATCTTAAGGTCACTTCCAATCCTAACGATTCTATGATTCTATGGGGAAGCAGCCTCTTCTTTCTCTTCCCATAACAAAATACCTATTCTAGAAGAACAGAATTTATCAATCTCCCATACTTACTTTTTCTTTTTCCCTTTTCTTGCCACATTTGAGTGCCCAGAGTGAATGCCAGTAAATCCAATGGCCTAAGCGTGTAAGCTTAGCACATAAAGCTCACCTTTACAGCTGGGGAGAAACAGTCGCATTTTTCTAACTCAGACAATCCCACATTTCAAGTAACAATCCTACTGAATCTGCTACCTTTCATTAAAGTCGCTCTTACAACTCTGTCAAATTCTCCAACCTTTGTATTGATTTTTTCCTCCTATTCAAAATAACTCTCCCTTACAAGAAGAGCTAGCTGTCAGCCTCTTATCTCTTATTTTCACCCCATCTGATCCTCCTTCTCCTTGTCAGTCTTTCAGATTCCAATTAATCATGTAGAAAATCAGGGATTTATGTTAAGAGGAATGTAAAACTCTTAGCTCATCATTAACATACTGTAATTGCAGTGCAGTGCTACTGCCTCTGACCTTTACAACAAGACATTGGAAATCCTTTGGGGAAAGCAGGACATTCCCAGCTAACCTGAAAAGAGTTGTATCTGGACAGTTACTACAGTATAAAACCCTGCATGCAGTGTAACATTTGCAACTCACTCCAGAAATTACTGATGACTGGCAGAGAGCAGGAAGATGCTGCCATAAAACCAAACTGCTGTTATGTCCCTAAATTCTGTCTGGGTCTCCACATGAACACTCCCAAGATACGTTAACCCCTTCACTGAACATATTGTAATTTCAGACCATCTTCTTAACTATGACTGGACATTCACAGAAAAAATCAGCCAGATGGAGACTAAATATTTCATTACTACATTCTGCAGTAAAATAGAACCTTGATTACAATGAAGGCATTAATTAATGTCTCAGTTGATTCTCCTTTCAGTACATGGGAGGCACTAAAGACAACTTGTGATGAGATACTGCATCAGGTACATTAAGGAAAATAAAACAGTACACCAGACAGCAATAAGATGATGTTTAACTTCCTTTGCTCATGGTCTTTACAGTGTGGCATGATGGAAACTCACCCATGTGCCCAGTCTATCCACCCGTTTTTGTTTTAAAATTATGACACACTGATTTCCTGATGATGAGAAACCTGAAAAAGCTTTAAAAGTGGGAAGAGCAAAGACAAGTAAAGTCTGACGACTCCTAGAGTAAAATCTTGCATTACTGAAGGGAAGACAGCAGCAGCTTTGGCTTTTTAGCATTTGTGTTTTTGGAGTATTTTATGGCTATCTGGACCCCAAGACTATGCGGAAAGGGGGGACGGAAAACTGTAAGAAAACCAACCACAAAAAACAACCATGGGAAGTATCAGTTTGAAAAAAGGAAGATAAAAAGATTACTAAATGTGAAAATCCCCAAGCCATCTCTGCCTGAATGATGAAGTCAGCGGTGTTCTAAGAGATGTAGATGGAATAAGCAGTGCACGCTAAATTCCCTGGTCTTTCTACAGCACAGGCACCATGAATACGGAGTCAAATCCTCGTGCAGAGTCTCACCAGCACACCTCCCATCAAAGTCACCGGCAGCTCTAAGCACCCTTCTGTAAGTGTAGATTTGGTCCTTCAAGAGAAATAATACAGTAAAATTACTTCAAGTCTCTCACTGTGATATATTCCCAGTGGTCTCCTTTAGGTCCCTCCATCATTTATTGACTTCTACTTTGCTACATCCCGGCAGATGGACGTAAGGAAATTTGAATAGCAACTAGTAAACGAAATATAAGGAAATAAAACCAAGGCTGGCTCCCTGTTTCACAATTAGTCTTTACTTGTGCTTGAAGCCAATGCGAGAGATCTTTGCAAAATTACAATTACCAGGTATGCTGGATGCCAGAAATAATAAACCCAGCTGCAATACAGAAACATAGGGTGTTAGTTCTCCAGTATATGCATAAAACATACTATGATACATTCATCTTTTAATGTCAAAAAGCATGCACAAATCTAAACAGACTTACAAATGCACCAAGAATAAAACTAAAGAGCAGAAGAGATCACAACTCTAACATTAAAAAGTCGATCTCCCCTGCAATCTGTGAGTAGACAAAAGGCTGGACATACACCATAGAGGATTTCAGCTGTGATAGACAGATTCAACGTCCAGGATGAAACAAAAAGCACTAACTACTTTCAGTTTAACCCCTGCAGTAAAGGTTTTTGTGCACTGAATACCACACATTTCTGCTATATGATTGACACTGACTGTCTTCTGCCTGTGATTATATAACACACCAGGATTAAAGTGATATAATGAGAGGCAGGATAGCACAGAGTGATAAACTTTAGTCAGGAGACCTGAGCATTCACATTAGAGCAACTAGCTGTAGGATCTAAACCATGCTGAAATTAGTATGTATATTCAAAGGGAAAAGGAAGAAAATCAAAGCAGTAGCAAGAACAAAGGCACCATTAGAACCTGGAAAGCCTTCTAAGAAGTAGGCTTAAAGAAAAGCAAGAATCGTTAATGCAAAAGATTGTTTTGTAATAATAATTTAGTAAAATGAATCTATCAGCAAAACATAAAAGCCCATTAATTGACATGAAAGTATATAAAGGCTCTTAATTTTCTGTTGGGATGGCTGGTGGGGTTTTGTTGTTTTTGTTTGTTTGTTTTGTTTTGTTTTGTTTCAAATGGAGAACTACTTGAGATCTCCAAAAACATGCATGTTGGTACTTGTGGATATGAAATCATACTGCTATTTCAGAAGCCAAGTCGATGTTCCTATTACCAATTTGGCCTAGACAGAGCAAGTTTGTTCATGTAAGATTAAAGGGATGAGGTCTCTATGGCATATTGCAGTATGGTCCTTGGAATAAGATTCTCATTTACTAAATAAATTACTGTATAGTACTGTATAATGGTGTTCACATTATAACTGACAATTAGCACCATTAAAGAGAAAGCTCATAAACAGCCAAAGCTCACATCAAATTAACAGAGTCATGATTAAAATCACTCTTCTGATTTCTGCTCTTCACAGAAATAATCAGCATTTTGCATAAAAATGAGTACGAAGCAGCTCAGAAAAGATGACTGCACAGTTATGCTGGTATGGTGGTGCCCAATTCCGCCAGCACAGCACAGCAATGCCACGTCAGCTCTTCTCTTGCCTATGAAATATTAAGCAGTGGGTTTCCCTCCCAGCAGGCAGAGCGTGCTGCAAGCTCTGCACAGGCAGGGCTGGTAACCGGTGCGGTGACAGAGGAGATTAAAGCGCTGCAATTACTCATCTTGGCTCTAATGAGGGGAACCTGAGTTCTCTCCTGGCCTGGGGGAAGCTCATCATCTTGATTTTAATTTTGTCACTTCGCCATTTAAATGGTTTCCAGCGTTTGCATGTTCATTTATACCACTGCGACTTCAGAAAGAGCAACCACCTGAGCAATTATAGCGGGAAAAACAGTAACAAAATACAAAGGAGTCAGCAATTCATTAAAATGGGGAGAATGCAATGTTAAAAACTTTCCTTAGCTTGAGGAAAAAAGGAGAGGCTTTTTCTAAACTGGCACAGAGCCCACGTCCTCATTAGGATTCGTGTTCCACTCACAGCAATAAGCTAATGGTATCGCTTTTATCTTCAGCGTCACAGCACCAGTTCTTGGCCTCACCCAGATGATAGTGCTAACATGGCAAAAAGGAGGGAAAAAGAAACTTCAGGCTAATGCTGACCAGGCCAGGTATTAAACTGGAACCTGGATGTGCATGGAAGCTGGAAACATTCATGTCTATTCATGAACGCCACTTCAGAGACCGCCAAGCTCGTAAATGCCTTCATGAGGCTCAAGTATCACCAAGGAAATTCTAATCAATAAGTAAGCAATCAAGATGATATAATGAAGGAATACCATTACCTATGCCATGGTCTGGAAAGGAATCACAATATGCGACATATGCATAAGAGTAGTGTAAGATAATACACCTTTGATTCAACATGCCTTTGAAAGCAGGAAACAAAAGGATGTTCTCGTATATCTTACCAACTAATTCAACATATAAATCACAAAAAAAATATGATCCAGATGGGCTTCAATGAAGGAAACCAATTAACGTAGACAGTCCTACCATCTGACACATTAGTTGTAATAATAAAAACCAAGCAACACAGTCAAACAATAACGCTTTGTATTATATCTGACATTTCTAATTAGTTTCTGCATCCTCTTCAAGAAAAAAAGACTACCAGCAAGCACTTTGTTTCCCAGAGGAAAAACAACTTCTAAACTTCATGTACACAGAGAAGAGACTATGGATGAAGCTGATCTATCTGCGTTCCCTTGGGATGCGCTTGGAACTAATGGGTTTTGCATAGTCCACATCTGGTTGCACAATTACACTCAGAAAATGCTTCCTTTCAGCTGCATCGCCACTGTAACTGCTGCAGATCTGGAATGCCAATAGCTGAGTGCTCCTCAAAAGCTTCACCAACCTCCATGGGCTTGGAATAATCAGAATGATTTGGGCTTTGCTCTCTGTAGGACATGATTTTGGTTTTTCCTTTCCACAGCCTTCCTAGAAATTCCACTGCTCAAAGGAAGTACAGTATTTCTGGCACAGACCTCCCAGCATCAGACAATTAGGGTTGCATCAGACAGATGGAAGCTGAACTATGGTTAGTATTACAAATTAAAAGCTCCACCATGCATACATGTACAGTTACTGTTTGAGAGGGTGAATCCCAACTATGAGGACTTTTTTAGCATGTGTTGGCAAGGGGCACTCAGTTTTATCACCTTGTACCAACTGGATCCTTCAAAATCTACCCATGAAAATCCTTTTCAGCATGTGACTGAACTTTGGAATTCTTGAGCAGGAGGCAGGTTACATCAGAACTTGGAAAGGCTCAGTCTGGAAACTCTTCTTCCTTTACAAAATAGTAAAGGAAAGGCTGTAGGAATTCTGCTAATGTCATCATACCCAGGAAGGCCCGAGAACAAAAGTTCCTCATTGCAATGAATAAAAATCACTTGGAAAATTACATTTCATTATTAGGATTAACACTAAACCTATTCAATACAGCAAATTATTTTGCACATCATTCAGAAAGTCTGACCTAAATTCTGAAAGACAGTCTGCCTCCCCCCCTCCCCCCCAACTTTAAAGTAGGAAAAATCAGTATTCCAACCAATTGGAAAGGAAATGAAGAATATTTAAAACAAAGGAAACTTATTTCTTAGGAATTTGCTTTTTTTTTCCCCAACTAAACCAGCTTCCATTCATCAAGCCAGCATCAAATAGCCTTGGCATTGTACAAAAGTATTTCCACTTCACAAGCCCTATTTCTCACAGACATGAAGGTCCAGTCTCCTTTGCCACCTCCAACCCCTGAAATTTCAAAAGGCAGTTCACTGGCTCTCTTACTTCCCAAGTGCTGCTTCTGCCACCCAGAAATATGTTTCCGAAGGATTGCCAACTGAGACAGGGCAGCATGACAATGTTTGGGTCTTTACTCCATGTGTTCAGGGGTGGCCCCTTGTGAGAAATCACAGCTACATCAAGCCAAAAGCTGTTGGAAAAGCTCATTAAGATTAAAAAATCTGTCTCACAGAACGTCCAACGTACAGGTTCAGAATTGAGAGACAAAAAACCGGCTTCTAGTTCTCATGTGATGGAGCAGCTGGAGAACGGAGGTGATAACCAAAGGATCTGGTCATGCTTCAGGGTTTTTTAACATCCCTTTGTGCTTTGGAAGCCCCTTCCAACCTCCTGAAAAATAAGTCGTCTAAAGCTGCATTTTGACCAATTACGGGAAGCTTGGGACTGAATCAAGTTCTTGTACAACCCCGCTCACAAAACAACCATTTCTGCCCCCAAGTGCAGCTCCCCTCAACCTGCTCACATCCACATGTCACGCTCTGAAAGTGCTCTGAAAGTGCTTATCTGCCTCCCAACAGGCAAAAGTAATCCAAGATAACATCTGTTTTATCTCACCATGCAAAACCTTAAATACAGAGTGAAAAGTATCAACAAACTCTATTGACACAGAAAACATTGCACAGAGGGGAGAGGGACCTAGACTACCAGTCACAAGCCAAAGACCCACCTGCATAGGGCTTCACAGCACCCAGTGCCAGGACTCTAAACTGCTACCTCAAGGCATGTCCTTGCTGCAGGCAGTCACCCAGCATCATTCTCTGAGCATAGCCACGTTCACAGGGTGCTGCGCTGAAGTCAACACCTTGCTCCTGATGTGGCACAGCTCTATGCTGTGGTAGCTGGTCACTGTTAGACCAAGGCTGGGTCTAACAGTTGTCTGTCCAGTTGGCTTCTGCAGATGCAGAGCAAACACACTGCTGTTTGCACAGATCTATGTAGATACGCCATTAAAACAAGGCAAGGGAGTGCAGTGGAATACAGGTAGAGAGAGGGTCCTACATGTGCAAGGAATAGCAATGAAAGACAGCACCGAGGCTCCCCAGACGTTGCTATTTGTTTGTAAGCATCATGGGAAAGAAAAGATTTGGAGGACAATGAGGTCACTTTGCGGATATTCACAAGGAGATCCTCCCACACATGAAAAGCTTATGGGAGAAATGAGAAAAGTGGCTGTTTGCAACTTAACCCATGGGACATGAGAGCTGGCAACGGCAGCAAAGCTGAGCTCAGAGCTGACATTGCAAAAGCACATAACAGATGATAGATAGGGTGCTGAGAGGGCCGGAAGGGCCTTGAAAGTGATATGTTCACTGAAGGAAACATTGCCCCATTTCACAGTCATCTCAAGCTACAGCAATGCATTCTGATTTTATTTCTTTTTAGAGAACATAGGCACATGTTTTTCTACTCACCTCAACAGGGAACCTCTTGCCATTGATGCTGTGCTCGGAGCCAGCTGATCCGTTGCTTTGACCCCAGTGAAATTCCACTTTCTCTGCCTTGAATCTGCCCGGCAACCCGGCACCACTGACAAAATAATCGTCCTTCAGCAGGATAGCAACTGCACACACGGAACAACGAGAAAGACAGTCTTAGCACAGCTTTTCAGAAGCATTTACAGTTTCTGCTCATTATATTCAAACACTTCTTCTAATGCAAGTAAAATGTCAGGTCACCATTTTCCTTTTTACAGGGATGGGTTTAAAAAAGCCTACAAGTAATGCTGGCTAATTATGAAAGCGATTAGGAAGCTATGCAGACTACAGAAAGTCCCAAAGTCCAAATTTCTCAAGGACTTTTTGCCCTCCTTATTGGACTTTGATTAAAATTTAAATGTCAAGCTCCATCAAAATCTGTTTAATGTGTTTCCAGATAGTAATGGCTGACCATGGTCCTTGGCCTTACAAACCTCTGAATGTCTATAGGTCAAAAGTTAGGAAAAAACGAGGATCTTCTGTTTGTTGATTTCCTCTATTTTGTTGGAGGTGGGGGGGGAATCCTGTGCCCTGTCCCACCTCTATAGCTGCCCATGGTGGGTACTTCCCTTAGGCTCCCTGCTCCTCCTTTCTGTAAAAGGTGGAGAGTGATAATAATGTGTCTGAGACCTACTCGTGAGGCATCCTCCATAAGAACTGGGGTTTATTACAGTAACTCTGACATTATTATGTGATTCAATAAGGGTCAAAAGGATCTTCTTTGTATTCTCTTTTCATGTCAAAAGCCTTTGTATTTTATGTGACAATAAAAGCCCTAGGTCCAAACAGAGGGCAAAATCGTGTGGTGAAAGCTGGCACATGTTACAGAGGAGGTCTATGGTCCAACCAAGAACTGAAGCCAGCTTTCACAAAATTCCTGTCTGCTGCTCTCACTACAGGATCATCTGCCTTTCTAGCATCCCTTATTTGTAACACACACGATTCCTAAAAATTCCTCACTACAAAATACTTTCTTCTCATCCCTTACAAAACTGTTGCTTAAAAACAGAACTAAAATTAGAATTTTGTTCTTGTAAAAACCATTACAGACCCATCGCTCACTGTGCCCAGAATCCTGCAATTGAAGATTTTGGGTTGGTTTTGTTGAGTTCTTTTTAATGGGAATAGCATAATCCACAAGGATTTCTCTGTTTTCTCAAGCCAACTGTGCCATCAGACCGGGAACATTAACACAAATCCAATTTTATTATGTAAGAGAGAGGATTTTATTCACTGTGGAAAAAACCCCAAAGTATCTCATTGTGAAATGAAAGCTATTCCTCTGTGGGTGAACCAGTGGCAGCTTTGCTGTGGGCCAGGCTTTCTGCTGCCTCCTGCGAATACAGCCAGTTGGCTATGGCAGCCTCATCTCAGGTACAATTGCACCATGTAGACACATCTCAACTCTAAATTGTTTATGTTAAAACCATCTAAATGTTAAATTGCAGATGTTCAGATGTTTCTAAATTGTGTTAGCAACACCACAGGGCTATTTTTAAATCCACGATTTCTGGTTTTGCATCGAGTTGCTTGGGTATGAAGACGGGTGGTGAAGGACTGGCTACAGGATACTGCCTGTGTCAGCCAGGGTACTACTGGTAGCTACTATCTTACACTAAATCTTTGAAATCACCACTGCTCTCTTCCTCCCTTAAAGAATTCTCAGTGAGCTCAGCAGTATTTTAAATGCTGAAAATCTCACCCAATTGGTTATAAATTCCATAGATAAAATTGTAGGAGATGAGGAATATAGGAAAGCAGATTCGTGTGCATCTGCTAAAAACCTCTGTGGGGATTCAGTTGCATCTAATAAATATTTGATAGCTCCTAAATAATTTATGGCTCTGTCAGGGGTCATTTTACTTGTTTTAGATGAATAATTAAAAGGATAATTAGGAGGATGTACAATCTGAAATGTTCATCTAATTGTTCATTTTACAGTATTTCTTACACTGCTGAGCTGCACAACACATGTTCCCATCACCTTCCTATCTTAACAGCATCCCCTTGTTGTCAGTGATTCAGGGGTTGCCCTCTCATGTCACCTCTAGTATTCAAGTCTGAATTAAGCAAAGACCACCTTACGGGGCTTTGGGAGGCACTGCTTTTATCCAATGACTTCTACGGTGTGCACAGCAAGGAAACAACCCCCAAACTCGACTAATTAAAAAACCCTGTTTAACTGAGATTACAAAACCAAAGGAGGGGTCCACCGCCACCAGGATCACAACTGCATGATGCCATTTGCAGGATCATGGATGGAACTGTATGTTCATCACTGTCATGAGAGCAAAAATAAACCTGGACACAAAGCAGCTCTTTCCCTGCCTTAGCAGAGCAGCTCTGATGGTCAGGACCAGCCAGCGTGATGCACATCACGTAGGAAAAGTAGTTAACAAAAACAAACCTCTGGCAGAAATTTGAGTAGGTTTCTCTAAGTGGAAGGAGTTTTTAGAAGTTCTCAGTGACCTAAAAAGAGGTAAAGTGGCAATGCCTGTGTACTGCTCGCAAAGGTACTGCTCCCACGGGCGCTCTTCCCACAGGGCAGGTTGGGCTTGAAGAAGCCTCATCAGCCTCAGGCCCAGCTGACACCATGTAATACTTAATTATACAGTGGCACAAATGAAAACAACTAATGCAAACAGAGCTATAAAGTGTGCTAATGCTCTCCAAGTGATCTTCACCACTTGGGAACCAGATACTCCAGTGATGAAATAGCAGAACCCACATTAGGGCCTTTGCCGGTTGCACAAAAACATTTCTAGTCGAGACAGGGGCTTGACAAATCCAATTCCATTTCCTGAATGAAATACTGTTTTCTGTACATTGTCTGCCCTTTACCTGGTATGGGAGTAGAGAGGTGGAAACAAGAAAAAGCACAGCAAATCTACAGAGCAATAACCTCTTTACCTTTTAACATTTCAAAGCATAAAAATAACTAATTGTTCTATCCTAAAAAAAAATAAATTACTAAATCCAATAGCAATAACAATAACCTGAGTAACACATTTCCTGCCAGTTAATGAGTATCAAGGTTAAGGGCCTTTGGCTTTCCCCTCAGACCCCTGTCTCTTTTAACCAGTCATTAATTGCTGAGAAATGCCCTCTACATCCATCACCATTGCTCAAACAGATATTCAGTTTACTGTCTCTGTCAGTCTGCAATATGAAGGTCTCATGTGGCCATCTGCTCCAAGACTCTGCTGCCAAAATACATTGCAATTTATGGCACAGCCTGCCTCTACGTTCTACCCACAAGCCAAAACACCCTACTTGGGTTGCTGCTCTACCACTTACCACCTTAAAAATCAATCCCAGGAAAGCTTCTTCAACAGGTCAGGAAACCAAGAAAAGGACTTGATAAAATAAGGGAGGAGTTAAAGAGGTCAGCAGAAGTAATGGGGGATGACAGCAAGGCAAAAAGGGTCTTCACGTTACCAGGAAAAGGCCGTAAGTTACCTTGAAAAGTGACAGTTACTGCTGCTCTGCGAAGCAATAACATGTCAGCAAAAATCCATACCCCAATGGGTGAGGAAATCAAATATAGCAGCAGTGCTAAAATCACCCAACAGAGAAGAGGGAGGATGCAGCTTTCATTGCCAACTGTGTGGAGACTAGAAAATCTGCTGGCATGCTTCAGCTCAACAGAACAAGGTTCTGGCTTGTATCAGCAATAGTGTGGCCAACAGGACCAGGGCAGTGACAGATCCCCTGCACTGGGCACTGGTGAGGCTGCACCTCGAATCCTGTGTTCAGTTCTGGGCCCTTCACTACACGAGAGACATTGAGGTGCTAGAGCAGGGCCAGAGAAGGGCAATGGAGCTGCTGGAGAGCCTGGAGCACAAGTGTGATGGGGAATGGCTGAGGGATCTGGGGGGTTCAGTCTGGAGAAGAGAAGGCTCAGGGGAGACGTGATTGCTCCCTGCAACTACCTGAAATATTTCAATAGCAGTAGGACAAGAGGAAATAGACTCAAATTGCACCAGGGGAGGTTTAGGTTGGATCTTAGGAAATATTTCTTCACCAAAAGGTTTGTCAAGCACTGGAACAGGCTGCTTACAGAAGTGGTGGAGTCACCATCCCTGGAGGTAATTAAAAGACATGTTAGATATGGCACTGAAGGACATGGTTTAGTGCTGGACTTGGCAGTGCTGGGTTAACAGTTGGACTCAATGATCTTAAAGGTCTTTTCCAACCTAAATAAGTCTATGATTCTAACATGGTTTCCTATTATATGTACAGCAATATGCTCCTATTACGCATACAGTACAGCATTAGCATCTTTCTTAGGAGAACAGCACCATCACTTTTCTGTGGTATTTCTAATTATATTTATTGCTGGTTACTACAAACACCCCTCTGTGATCAAAAGGGCAGGGTGCATAACATGAATAGATTAATTAAGCATCAAATTTCCATAGCATTCAACCTTGCCTGAACCTCACACTGATACAAAGGGCAACAAAGTTAGGATTTCAAAGCAAACAGCAGCCATTTCTTAGTGAAGCTGAGAAGAAAAAAACCCTCAGTAATGCATCAAAACACCAAGCTATGCTTGGTGGTGGTTTATGTTAACTGGCTGTGCTTTGGGGTGAAAGAAAGCAGGATCACAGCCTGTCACTCCATTTCATCTGAGGGGCAATAACTACCAACTCCTGCTAAGATCCTGAATTGCTGGAAGTGGATCTGAAGTGCTTGCTGGACCCTTTAAAGTTGTGGCTCAGACCTAAAGTCCCCTGAAAGCAAAAGGTGTATCTGAAGTCATGCAGCAATCACAGCTGTGTTGCAGAGTCCTGGAGTAGGTACACGCCCTGGGTTTTGCTAGCAGCCCGCTGAGTAGGGACACATTACATAAAGCACTATAGAGAGATGCGTGTTGAATGCTAATAGAGACAAAAATATATTTCCAATAAATAAAATTGAATTAATTAGTGGTTTAATTCAATTCCCTAAAAAAGATTTGACCTTGTCAAATGAAGAGGGTGGCCTTATAATTTCTGCTTTTTACATTTTTAGAATTAAAAAGTAATCAAATGCATGTGGCTTTGCATATAAATCAACCTTGACCTTTCAGTGAACTGTTTTGGTAAAAATAAGCAGTGCTCTTGACTGTTCTTTTCTCTAAAAGCCAGAACAGACAGGGCAGAAGAGGAGTCAGTTCAGAGAAGAACACACAGCTATAATCATATCAGAAACACATTAGTGAGCCCCCACTACTCTGAGCAGTCATTGCTCTTTCTTCTCAAAAACTTTCCAGTTTCTAAGACTTCCCCTTTCCTTCCCCCTGAGCCTTGCATCTCAGCATTCTTTTGGATTACATTTTATGGCCTCCTAAAGCTGGTAATTCAAGGTTACACCTTGAAACTCTTATACAGCCTTTTATTCTAAGGAACAACTGACTACCAAGAGAATTATTTTATACTAAAAAAAACCCCAACCAAAACCTCTTAAAATCAATCTGCAGAACTAGCTTTGCACAGAATGCAGAGGCACAGAAAATTATATTAAGGGGAAAAAAAGGCAGCAAAATCCAAACAACAGAAGAATTAAAAAGGAAGATGGTCGAACACGTTTTGAATTTTTAATTGACTGCAAGTAGGCTATGGAGCCAAAGAGACAAGAACATACCCGTTTTTCCTGTGTTTTTCATCCAAGTCTTGTTTGAAGATTCATTGTCAAAACCATCCAGCTGCAGTTCTTGATACTCATCTCCAATGTGGGCCTGATGGTCTACGATGTCTATGGGAGACTGGTGAGACCCTCCGCACTTCTCGCTGGAAGTAACCCAGTGCTCGGGACCAGAGTTACCTGTTAAAACAACATACCAATGCCAGTTAACATTCCAGTGGCTCAACAGTTTGGGATAACTCTTAAGGAAGAGGATGAAGCAATTCAGCTCCCCAGGTAACTCCACCACAGGTACGCTTCTTGCTTTAGACTTCTAAGCTTATGAGGAGCTTGAAATCCATTAGCTTTGTGCAGTCATCCAACTTTGCCTCTGGCAGTAATGAACTTTTTTACTTATTATTTTTTTACTCACTATTCTATAAAACTATCCATGACTCCCAAGTTCCCCTCGTGCATATGTTATCGATTAGCATGGTGTTACAGGAACTCTCCTACAGTTGACCTTTTCTCATGAGATAAATAAACTCACACCTACCAATTAACTCATGTTTGTGCATTACTCTGCTAAGATAATACGATCTTTATTAATGATCACATTTCTTTTGAAGGTTTTGAAGCCATAAAAGATAAAATGAAAGAATTAAGCTAAGTGCATGTTAGTAAATTTGAAGAAAATAAAGGAAAAAACAATTACTCTGGATGGAGGAAGAGGACAATGGCCTACCAAAAAAATACCGTAACTTTCTTTTGTTATTAGCTTGCTTTTTCTACTAGCACAGGCTGTTCTCACCTCATGCAAACTACTCTCTCAAAACAAGTCAAGTCAAATGGTAAATGACAAGCTCCAAGGGCTGATGGGCAATGTCTTGCATATGGACACATCAAAATCATCCATGTAACACAACAGCTAGCTAAAAGCTAACACAGAGCCAAACAGGCACCTTTCCCCCCCTCACACCCCTTTAATCTCTTTTTTTCATTTTAAAAAACTGCAGGGAGAAGTTTAAAGCCATAGAAGCTTCTGTATTTTGTGAGCCCATCATTAGGCACTGTTCAAGGTCAGTAGGAGTGGAGATTGCTACAGCTGCGAAGAGAAATAACATTGAAATGCTTCTGTCCCCAGCGCATCAGGGTCTTCACAGGCTCAGCATAACACTTCAAAGTCTTTTTTTAGTAGTTTAAAAATTACTGGATATCACACTACTGTTATCACAGCTATCCTACCCAACTCGCAAGGCACAGGAGGAGTGCATCCTGCTCTGGTTCTGGAGCTTTCACCAGCTCCAGATTACTTTTTGGTCTATTTATGAGTCCTCAACCGCCAAGTTGTGTAACTAAATTTCACAACAGGATTGCACTAGCACTGCTGCTGGGAGAAGGAAAGCAGCAGTGTCTTGCAGTGAGGCAGTGGAGCTGCAAAGAGATAGTATCACAAACCACCATCCCATCTGCCAGAGGTTGTTCACCTCAGCCCTAACTCACCCTTGTCCATCTGGTGAGGTTTTCCAGCATGAACAGTCAATAAAAACAATATGTAAAAATAAAAGGTCTCAGGCATAGACTTTGTCATCCCCACCATATTCCAGCCCTAGATGCACTACAACACCAGGAGCACTCAGCAGTACACCTTGCACCACATTCTCTGGTTG
>JBCJKH010015473.1:7424-20701 GCA_039877255.1 Loriculus beryllinus
AGGCTTTAGGTTATGCATGTTTGTTCACTGGGCATTAAAGCTAAAGACGTGTATTTTAAAGCCTTTTTTTCCCCCCCCCCCCCAACTCTCCTCCAAAGAGGGGATGATTTAATTCTAAATGAGAAAATACATCCTTCAATATCTTTCAGCTGCATTTTTAAAGTAGCACACAGATTATTTTCCTCTTTAAACTCCAGAAGCTTTAGTGTTGATGCCACTGTGACATAGACATGACAAGATCTGCAACTTCGATTATCTCAAATTCATTTCTGGAGAAAAATTATGGTGCTACAGCACTGCAACATACCTGGAATCATATTTTATAGAGATACATACAGACATGTATCATAAACTCTTCAAAACCGATTTTAAACATGTGGAAATGAAACACCTCACTCTGCTCTTAAGTATAACACCAGACTGAAGAAATACAAATGTGAGACCAGACAAACAAATTAGCCTAACGAAAACCAACAAAAGCAGAAGCTACAAACACCAAACAAACAGCAAAGATACTGAAAAAAAAAAATATGGCAGAACTAAGGATAAACTCAGATAGCTGCTTTAATAAAGACAGGACAATCAGAATTACCAGTACTGGTTAAAGCTTCATCCCTGAGTTAGGCAACAAATTCATAATTGAGGAGGCTCAGGCTCAGCCAACTGCATAATCATCCTGGCTCATAGTACAGGCTTACTTATACCTAAGAACTCTTTGATACATTTGTCAAAGGAGATCAGTGGAAGAACGTACCCATAGTTTCCAGAATCTCTGAGTTTCTTGAGCCAGACTCAAAAAAAGAAAGATGCATGGGTAAAATGATGAGATTTTAGTTGAAAATTGGCACCGCATGCATGTGATTTTCTTTCCATCTCTGTAAGTCACTATGATATAATACTATGAACACAGCAAGCTCCTGCTGTGATTTAGCAACTACTGCAGGAGAAATGGAAAATATAAGCAAAAGGCTTTCTTCACAGAATCCCTCTGCCCCCACTGTCCATCATGACAAACTAATATTTTTTTTCTGCATAAATAAAAAAGGTGAATGAGTTAAGATAAGGGGGGTAGTAGAGTTTAGGTCCACATGGTCACAACAGTTCACACAACTTGTGCCTGGGTTGCTTAAAAAGAAGGGTTCCTCCTCAACCTCCTGGGTCCCTTTGTCTGTAACAGTACTTAGTCCTAGTTTCTTTCTAAAAGAATTTCTATAAACACATTTTTTCTTGGTTTTATGGCTGCCTTCACAGTTTCAGCATTCTGCAAAAATTCAACTAGACAGTATTCAATAGCGGATCTCAGATGATTTGTGGCATGTCCCTGTTTTGCGGGAAGACAATGGGCTAGCAACACCAGTAAAAGCAGAACTGGTATTCAGTTAAAAAGACTGCTAAATTGTACTGTCTCATAGATCAAGTAGGGCAAAGAAGAAAATACTTTAATGTGTTGAAAAAATTATATGTTATTGTGTATATGATGTTTTGTGCTTCACAGTTATCTTATCAGAAGGATCAAAATCACAAGCACTGGCTTATACTGTGGACTTGGCTGGTAGGACTTACACATACCTCTCCCATAACCCTTGCACAAAACTTATGGATTCCACTTTTAAAGGGGTTCATGTTTTGGGGTTTGTCACCTTCACTTGTGACAAATCCCATGGTTAATCTTCTGAGAAAATAGAACTAACCAAACTGTAGGCTTTCCATTAGTACCCTGTTTTCATGACACCCTACTTCTGCAGTAAACACAGTATGTTTTCGTATGTGTCTACACAGAATGTCACCAGACCTGAAGATTCTGTTTTAAGATTACATTCTCTTCCCAAAGACACTAGATTATCTCAGACAATTTCATGTTTTCAAATTATAGCCATGCTGCATGAAAATAACTTTGGCATGAAAATCTATCTTCTCAAATAAAAGCTAATAAGCTTTTAAATAGCAAATAAATTTGACATTTTTAATCCTTAGATGACCAGCTCCCTTTCTTTATTCTTAAATGCTGACATTAAAAGAAAAAAAGGAAAGAAAAGAAGCAGAAGGAAATTACTTATTTCCTAAAACAGGTGTCTCTCAGTTATTTTACCAGTCCACCTGGTTTAGTCTTCACTACTAGATGTGCTTGTTCAGCCAAAAGGAAAGCTGACATTGTACAAAAATCAACCACGTAAGTAAAACAGTTAAACTTTTAGAACTACTGTCAAATGACCTTTTTACACTTTTGACAACATATGAGGAAGTTCTGTCTTCATCATCAATTTTAAACAAACACCCATCCCCACCCGATTCCCAAAGATCAGAACAAGTTGAAATTTGGCTATCATACACTTAGGTACATCAGCATCCGGAAGATTTACTAATGCTAAGAAGTAAGGCAGAGAGGAGAGGGAAGAGATCAAAAAGGAGGAAAGAGAGATAAAAACACGTTAGATTCACATACAGAGCAGAGGCAGATCTTCCCCAGATTTCAGAATACACACTGAGAGGAATACAGCCTTTGCTAGGCATGTAAGGGACTGAAAGAGATTGAAAATCACCTAATCTCCTCTCTCCTTTTTCACAACACAGGATGGAACAGCAGCATTGCACAAAATGTTTGCCCAGCCTATTCTCAAAATCTTCTATTACGCAGATTCCACATCTTCCCTAAATAACATATTCTAGTGCTTCAATCTCTCTTACTATAAGGGTATTCCCAATATCTAACTCACATTACCCTGTTGCAATTCAAGGGTATTATTTGCCAACAGCAGACTCTGAGAAAACTTTACTCTCCCATAGATCAATTTCTAACATATTTGATGACTGGTACCATGAATCTCACTCAGTTTCATTTCTCCAGACCAAAATGTTCTAAACTGCTCCAGTCTAACAGGCCATATTATGCAGACCTCCACTATTCCTTGTTTTGCTTTTGACATTATTCATTTGGTCCTCATCTTTCTTCAAATACACTGTTCAAAATTAGATAATACTGCAGCTGAGGTCTGATGGGCATTGAGAAGAGCAGCAGAATTACTTAATACAGCTTACATAAAATGCATCTGTTGGTATTAATTTATATTTCTCCCCTAATGATGCACTTCATACTCAGAACCAGCCTGCAGGCTAGGCCAAAGGGGCACAGATCTCCCAAACCCCTTTTTGATGTGTTGATATGGATTTCATTCCAGTGAACCAAATGTGGAACATACCTTACATGACCTCAGCAGGACTGAACTCAGCCCTTACACTGCTCTGAAAATGGGACTAAAATCTTCTGCATTGAAACCTGAAAACCAGGAAGAAAATGAGCCTTATTTTTTCTGTAAGTCACAAGCACAAACAAGTCTGAAAATTACATGGATTCAAAAAGATAAAGCACAGCTGCTGGGTAATTTCATTTTTAGCTTCAATATACAATGCTTATCTTCAGGTAGAGCTGCACATCTTGGGTCTTTCCTGAAACTGCGTTACAGTATATTTGCACACCTCACAGTGTACGTTTCACACAGATTAGGAGAAGTTAGACAAGGTAATGAAAATGAGATAATCCAGCTCCTTTTCACCCAAGATCCAATAACTTCTCTGATGATTAAAAGTATTCCCCACAGTTCTGTATGAGGGGAGGTGTACATGTGTATACCCATGCAGGTAAACATTCTGAACAAGGCAGCAGTATGTCAAGCTATGCTTTATTTACCAAGTCTAGACAGCTATAGCTACGCATTATACAATCATAGAACAGTTAAGAGTTGGAAAGGACCTTAAGATCATGTAGTTCCAACCCCCCTGCCATGAGCAGGGACACCCCACACTAAACCATGCCACCCAAGGCTCTCTCCAACCTGGCCTTGAACACAGCCACAGATTCAGCATTCACAGCTTCCCTGGACAGCCCATTCCAGTGCCTCACCGCACTCACAGCAAAGAATTTCTTCCTCATATCCAATCTAAACTTCCCCTGTTTAACTTTAAACCCGTCACCCCTTGTCCTGTCACTACAGTCCTTAATGAAGAGTCCCTCCCCAGCATCCTTATAGGCCCCCTTCAGACACTGGAAGGCTGCTATGAGATCTCCATGCAGCCTTCTCTTCCCCAGGCTGAACAGCCCCAACTTTCTCAGCCTATCTCCATACAGAAGATGCTCCAGTCCCCTGATCATCCTCGTGGCCCTGCTCTGGACTTGTTCCAACAGTTCCATGCCCTTTTTATGTTGAAGACACCAGAACTGCACACAATGCTCCAAGTTAGGTCTCACAAGAGCAGAGTAGAGGGGCAGGATCATCTCCCTAGTTCGATCACTAACTGCCTGCTTGGCTTCTGTCATCCATTCTCTAGAGGCCTGATGCAAGTCAATCACTGACATCTCAGGGGAAGAAATTACAGATTTTAATAAATAGATCTGAAAAATATTGAACATAAACACCAAACATTGCAGGAAATGTTGGGCTTTCAAAAATACATTGTTATTGTACACAAAGTCCAATGCTGAACACATGGTACTTTAATATGGTATCATGTTATGGTTGATACAGAGCTTTCATTGCTTTGGCACAGACATACAGAAGTCTCAGCCTGAAACCAGTTCTTCTTCCAGCTTGTGCCTCGAAAGCGTTAAAAACTATATCTAATGCTCGAAAGAGTTTTAGTGCAGCACATCATCAGTACCAATTTGAACATAAGCCAATTGTCAACAAAAAGAAAGTCTTACCCCTGATAAAATAACATCTCCTGATTCTGTAAGAGCAGCATCTCTGGAATCCACAAACAGAACACAATTCTTCATCAGTTCATCGTCCAGTTCTCTCCAGTCTGGTCTGCTTGCTCCAACAGCTAAGACAACAAAACTGATGAACTCAGGAGGAAATGTTTAAAACACATTTAAACAACATTTTGTCCAAAAGAAATGTGTGAATTAACAATGGACATTATTGTGGAAATGTAATATAGTCTGATGTTAGCACTGCAGATATGCTGATTGATAAAACAACAAGAAAAAATAGGTTATGCCTGAGCAACTGGGAAAAAGCCTGGATTTCTCGCAACCTGGTCTCAGCTGTAATGTTGACTTATATATGGCCTGTTTCTGTAACGTGTTAACCCCTTACATTTCCAGTGATATCAACAAAGGATGACATTTTGTCCAACCCTACAAACTACAGCTCATTAAGATGTACAGCATCCTGGATTTTAGCCATGCAGACACTGCTCCAACAAAAGCTTGTATTTCCCATAAGCACAAATAAAACAACTGGAATCAACTGGCCTTCACATTTCAACCTGCTGAAGCATTAAAGTATAACTCTTCAGTAAGCAGAGGTGAGATTCATTACTGCCACTGTTTCCACCTCTTTTGCACACTGATCAAACTGCTCCTTCCAAATAATGCTAATCAAGAAGACAAGGGGAAGCAGCACTGCTCTAACCATTCACCACTTCATTGACCCATATCTACACAAAAAAAACTAAGGATATATGTAACCATACATAGGTATGAAACAAACAAGCCTTTGCTAGCAGCTTTGAAAAATGACACCAGTGATTAGGTGTGACAAGTACTCTCTTCTGCTTACAGAGGCCCTTTTAGAATAAACTTGGACCATTTGGTAACACAAGATAATCTTAAAGAGTTATACAAGCAACTCTTCTGCAGACAAACAGTAATCTGTTTCTGCAACTGTTAAATTAACAGGTCTCTGTTGGTTCTTATTTTTAAAGAGGTAACTAGCATCTAATACAGTACCTCTGAAAATATTCAGTATCTGATTTGTCAGCAGACTCCAGGTAGTTGAGACACAAGAAAGTCATCTCCCTTTATCTCTAGTACCCTTGTCTTCCATCAGATCATTACCAAGTGATTTTTATAGCCCTTTTATTCAGCCTGGGTTTGTTATTTGTCTATACAGAAAAATAAAATTTGAAGAATCTCTTCATTATCCTGAACAAATGAGAACCAAAGTATTGTGCAACAAAGGCTGGCACAAGCAGACAGTGTTCAGTGTTACTAATTTGGATTTTTAAACCTATAATCTTTTATTATTTCCCTGTAACCTTATAAGCAGTACAAATTGAGCAGATTATGGATTTTCACTTATCTGGAGAAACTGAAAACAAATCAAGGAGCTTAACTTTTTAAATACAGCAAGACCACTATCAACTTCTTGTCTAAAAAACCCAAACCCACCCAGTGATACTGTAATTAAATGGTTTTTAATAATGTCTGTTATGGAATAATAAATTTCATGTTGCCTGAATGCCTCCTCAAACAGCACAAATGCCACAACAGAGAAAAAAAAGAAAGCAAAGAAAGGAGAGGGGGTCTTTGTGCATGCATTGCCTCAGTGACTGTAAAACTTAATGGATTTTGCTTGTACTTCTGGCTTTCTTTTCATGACATAACACAGACAACACTCAATGACAAAGGACTAAATTGAGTTTGAAAAATTAGTAGGATGCTGCTGGAATGTGGGACGCTGCTTTTAAATTGTTCCCTCGGACAAGTTTCTTTTGTCTTATTACCATGGTATTTGGAAAGCGCACAGGGTCATCTCAACTACGCTCACAATTAAAAGAACATGGGCATGTCCAGAGACTCAAAACAAGTGGGGCAACATCACTGCAAGGCAGGGAAAAATAAGCCCCCAAGCCCTCACAATAATTAGTGGTCAAATGATGAAGTTCTTAACTCAGTTATTGCATATTTTTAACTCAAATAAAAAAAAAAGTAAATCAGTGTGATCAGCCCCAAAATGAACAAATAGAGGAGCTCACAAAATTGGCTGAGAAGATGAATTTCCAGGGAAACATTACAAAGAGCAGGAATCACTTTGGAAATAACATGTTTGTATGTATTATTTAAATGGAGAGCAAAGCGAGCATCAAATGACAACATGGTGTCAAAGATGATGCATCACTGGGGAAAAAAGAATATCCCATGCTCTAGCAAACATCCAGTGCTGGAATACGCTGGAATTGTGACTCCAGACAATCAGGAAAGCGGGCCTGGGAAAAGTGGTCCTTGCTAAAAGGAAAAGTCAAAATGGAAAGAACATTCATTCTGAGAAGCTTTTGAATAGTTCTTGATGCTATCCTTTAAATGAACATAGCATACCATTGATATGGGCACCTGGTTTTACCCAGTCTCCAAATAAAATTGGTGTTGTTGCCATAGTGACCGTTACAATTACATCAGCCCCAGTAACTGCCTCCTGAGCAGAAGAGCAGACCTGCACTGGACCGTTAACTGAATTAGCAAACTTCACCGCCTTCTCCTTGGTGCGATTCCATATTCTGACCTTCAAGGAAAAAAGAAACAAACAGATTAACTTACAGAACTTCTCCTTGCTGAAACAGGATATTTTCAGTTGATTGTTACACATATCCTAAAGGTGGGGTTTTCTTCCCCTTTACTGTTCTCCATAGAATCATTTATGTTGGAAAAGACCTTTAAGATCTAGTCCAACTATCAACAGAGCACTGAATCATACAAGTGACCGTTTCAGGTGTATGTGCCTACAATTGAATAACTGGGTAGTGATGCCAGAATAACAGCTCCTTGTAGAACTGTATTTATAAAATACAAAGATCTCCAATAAATATACTTAAGGAAAAAAAACAAACTAAACCACAGAAAGATTATCCAGTAGGATTTTATCAAAGACAAGAAGCAATCTGAAACAACTTTGTTTCCAACCATTTCTTTTTCCCTGCTTTTTCAAAGGCCAACATTTGAGCAAGAAATTTTACAGCTTTTCAGAGTATTCTTGGGTTCTCTAGAAAAAGAATCAAAATATTAATCTCGTAACTTCTGTTGTGGGTTGACTTGGGCTGAACACCAGGTGCCCACCAACCTGCTTTATTGTTCCTCACCTCAGCAGGACACCAAGGAGAAGAAAATTAGACAGCAAAACTTGTGGGTCAAGATAAAGGCAGTTTAATAAAGGAAAAGCAAAGGAAAAATGAAATATTTATTTTCTACTTCTCATCAACAGGCAATGTCCCTCTACTTCATGGAAAGTAAGACTTCAGTATGCATAGTAGTTGCTCCAGAAGACAAATGTCTGAATAACAAATTCCTCCCTCCCCCCCACTTCTCTTTCTCTCAGCTTTTTACTGATTTCATTGATTGGTATGGAATATACATTTGGTCAGTTTGGGTCAGCTACCCTGGCTCTGTACTCTCCCAACATCTTGCCCCCCACCAGTGTACTAGTAAGGGAGAATGTTGGAGAGGCAGCATTGATGCTGTGCAAGCACTACTCAGCAGTAGCCAAAACACTTGTGTGTTATCAACACCTGTCTAGCTACCAACACAAAGCAGAGCACTATGAGGGCTCCTATAGGAAAAATAACTCCATCTCAGCCAAACTCGACAAAACTTCATTGGCTACACTATTTATATAAAGTGCTCCTGAAACATAATAGAGAATAATAAATGTACTCTGTTAAGATATGATCATTACCTCTTTAAATGTGAAGAGTTCTGTGAAAATATCATAATGGCTGTATGCTTGAACACCAGCTCCCAAAATGCACAGCACTTCTGCAAAAGGTGGCATTAACAACTAAAGAGTATCAAATACAAAAAAAAATTATGTAAGACAATATATTAACAGATATCAAATATGTATCAAAATGGCACAGAAGCAGCATCCTTAATCCTTTTGAAGAAAAAAGCCTGCATGCAAAAGCTAATATTGATGCATATTAACAGAAAACAATATTAAATTACCACTATTTTTTTTTTTTGTTTAACTGCAAAACCTATTATCAATAGCACCAATGTAACCTTGATTTAATTCTGGTTTTGAATTGCCTGACTCTTGAAATTCAGACTTAACATGCAACAGCATAAGCCAATGCTAATTCTGCAACCCTGGCATGCTGCAGTATTACTACAACGTACTATACCTATGTGACTAAGTTCAATGTAAAATCATAGTGCTGGTGTTCGGTGCTGGCTGAAAAGAGGGTTTATGATACCAAAAGCTGTTAGTACTGAAAGTGGTAGCTGTGTGGGTAAACTGATCCTGGTAGCCCCACGCTAAACCACCTTCTTCAATTCACTGAAGCCGTAAATCACCTCTCAAGCATATTTTGGCATTGCAAGAGCTGTAATATGCATGCATCAAGCACTATAAAAAGAGAGATGGCTCTGAAGAATGAGTAATAAAATTCAGTTCTGTAGCCGTTTTTGGTTTTCTGGTTTAGCTCTTGCCTGTGATTCACCAGTATTTGGCAACAGGGAAGAGAGGGCTGCTGGAGTCCAGCCCTAAGCTATCATTGTGTTTTGTTTTTTGCTGTGGCCACTCACTTCTGCATAAAAAGCTTTGGAATTGTCTAGGCTCTCAACCTTTATTCTGCTGCAAATAAATTGAAAAAATAATCTCATTGATCCCTTTCTTTTTAATGTTACTTTCAAAGACTCCAGAGCACTGATTTCAAAGGTTTCTTGCATAAAAGCATGGGTCTTTGGGAAGCAAATGCCATAAAAAGAAGAAGATGACAACAAAGAGCTAAACTCAAACACTCCTGAAAATCTCCCAAAACAGACAACAATGAAGGATCTGCTCTTAAAGCTCCTTCAGCAGCCAAGCTCCTTGGAGGCCAGGCAGAGCCTTGCCCGTGTTAAAAACTGTCAGGACTGCCCAAGTACAGAACAGCCGAGATGAATGAGGACCTACAACCTCCTGCCCAAGGAACCCATTGCAAATTGGTCTATCCCTTGGTTCAGGGGAAGCTCTCTGGAAAAGGTTCCTCAATTTTATGTCTGTTTGGCTCTACTGCCATGGACGGAGTCACACTGGCATGGATATTGCCACTAAAAAGGTGGTGAGATCAGCCTTCATTCTGATACAAAGCAGATGGGTGAAAAACAAGTATTTTTCAGCCCTGGCTCTCTTCATAATGCCTCATCCTTTGAGGTGAGGACTAAAACTCTCCTGTGCAATGGATAGCGACTTGCTCTCACCCCATATTACCAGCCCAAACAAATATAGCTTGAAAAAAGAATTCAAACCCCACTATTTCCAACTGAAATCAAAATTATGTAAAGCAACATACAGCAAGATACACCTCACCTGTCTGCAGATTCTGAAGTTTATGACTGTAGTCAGAGATAGTCATCTGGACATCTTCCAGTGACTACAGAGAAAATGAGAAAGACAGCCACGTCTGGACAAGTCATCCATCTATCCTGGACATCACCTATCTTAAGAGTACCTATATTGCATCCTGGAAATGTGGTCTTTTTGTCTTTCTCCAGGTCAAGTGCAACCTGCCTGTCCTAGCTGAACAGCAGGAAGCATATACCTAAAGAAAACTGAATTTATCACCACAGCTACACACGTAAAGCCATAAAGGAGCATGTTAAGACAAGCACAAAATCAAGAAAGTTACAGAGGAAGACAGCTTCATAAACTCCCAGGGAATTGTGCAGAACAAGCCACAAAAACACAGCTCAAATTCCTTCTCCAATCACAGTGTTAAAGCCATATACGACTCACTCAAAACACAAAACTCCAATTTTAAGTTTTCCCTAAAGGTACGTATGCTATGATAAATCCAATTTAAAAGCTGTATTTGATGAAAATTCACACACACTGAATGTCATTTACATCACTCCTTCTAGTTATTTTATATATAACACCACTAAATCTGTCTCAATGTAGCAACGGAAAACATACCTTGGTAGCAATTGCAGAAACTGCAGCTGTTCGTTTTGCTGTTATGACACTGCCATCCAGCACCTTAAAAAAAGGTTCAAGCACACTGAAATGAATACTGAAAATAAGAGTAAATACCGAACATTTTCATCCAATTTGTGAATTATGTGATATCACAGGGCACAGATAAAAAGCATGGAAGTTAGTAGTTACAATTACAGCAACCAGAAACCACATAAATTCACACTTAAACCAGGCAGATTCCTTGTCTGTTCCAGTTCTTTCATGTCATTCCACCAGTACAAATGAAGTGAAAACAGGTCACAGCTCAGCCATCCCCAGCTCACACAACTCTTCACGCACTGCACTTCCCTGGCTCTCCAATGAAGGGAACAGATCAATACAACTGCAATACCCTGCACTCCAGTGAGACCAGTGCAACTGGTTCATGAGCCTGCATTTTCTTGGTCTGCATAAAGGGATGACAGGGAACCACAGAATTCCTTTAACATGTACCACACACAGTGTGGCACTCCTGCCTCAATATGCATTAGCTACTGTGTACAAATGAATTCTAGGACTTAAACTAACACAGCTTTGGAATAAAACCCCAATACAGTTTTCTTGACCAGCTTCGGTTCTTTAATAATGACTAAATTGTAATGCAAATGGTCAATAGTCCTTACAAAATTCTTAAATTATTTAAGCAAAGAAAAACAAATCAAACTGAATATTATTCCTTGTGATGACAATAACTCTTTTGTGATTCAGACCCGACACGATTCAAGATCAATTCTTTATTCAGTCAGATTTGGGTTTCTTTCTCCTTCTCAAATGCAAGGAAACTTTTCCTGATCATTCCTCTCTTCCAATTATCCTGATTCCCTTCAAATCACAGGCAGCTGTAAATAGAAGAGTACAGTTCAACAGGTATGAAAGAATAAGGCTTAGGCTAAATCCTCATTTGGCACAAACAAATTTTCGTCTACAATTAAGGAAAATTCAGTCCAATTTACATCCCGCACAGCTTCTAAGAATCAGAAGGAAGAACCTACAGGGCATTAACAGAGAAGAGCTCAGAAGTATCCGTGAAACTCACAGCTTTTAAAGAACCATTTCTTGGGTCAAATAAGAGGACGGTCGCTTGGTGAGAAGGGACAGAGGAATCCTTCTTGTGCTCGTAAAAAGTCACCAACTTGGTTGTCAGAGCATCGTCATTAGCACTGTAAGCAGGCATGACTCCTAGGAACCTTGGAAGAGATTCACCCGTATTACTTACATACCACAGACACCGGATCAATTAACATCGAACCTTTATCTTTCAGTTAATCAGTAACTCGGTACCAATGACCCTTCTTGACGCTCCAAGTTGTTCCACTTGGTCCCTTCCCCTCCTCAAGCCCGGCTCCTCCCGGAAGGGCAGCACGGAGCATCCCCCGCTGTCCTGTCCACCCCTCACAGCGCCCACCATGGTGCTAGGCAGGTTGGCCCCGCATCCCGCCTCACCCGCCGTGCCGATGCACCGGCACCACGGTGCGCACGGGCTGCACGACGCCTCCCGCCGCGCCGGACGAGAAGTTGGCCAAGGCGGCCTCCAGCGCCGGGAGCAGGAGGCTAGCGCGGTGCAGGTGCTGCTCCACCTCCTCGGCACCGATAAACACGGGCGGAGCAGACCCCATACTGAACACCAGCCTGACACCACAGCACCGCGCACAGCCAGGCGCCGAGCTCCGCCGCTACGTACTCCGCGGGGGACCCGCCCCCGACCCCGGCGGCACCGCCCCGCGCCCTGCCCGCCTCACGGGCACGGCGGGAATCCCCGCTCAGAACCGCTCGGCAGTGCGATGCGCTCCTGCCCCGAGCCCCCTGAGGCGCCGCCGGTCTCCATCCCCGGTCAGACACCGCCGCGAAGGGTCCGTCCGCAGCTTATTTACGGTTCACCACAGCGCGGAGCCGGCACCGGGACCCTGAGGGCGGTGACAGCCCCGCTGACCGGGAGGCGGTGGCACTCTGCGCATGCGCAAACACCGCGGTAGCCCGCGAGGCGGCGCTCTGCCTTCACAGCGTGACTGTCGGCGCGAGCAGTAGAGATTGCGTCTTATCTCAGTAGAAAGTCATAGCGGCGCAGGGCGTGCCGGGAAGGTCGAGTCCTCCTCCGGACAGCCATCTTCTCGCCGGGGCTGAGCTGAGGGGCGCAGAAGGATGAAGGGGTTCCCGGTGGTCGCGCGTTCCCTCTCGGTAAGGATGACCTGGACGCCTTGGGTGTAGTAGCGGAGAGGCACAGCGGCAGTTGACAGCGCTTGCCTGGGTCCCGGCGGCCGTGGGTGGAGCTGACCCCAGACAGCTCTGGGGCTGCGAGCCGGGCGGGCGAGCGAGCTGGGGGTCGGCGGGTGAGCGGCTGTGGGGCTTTCAGCGAGGGGCGTAGAGGGGAGCCCAGAGCCGACGGCGAGCCGGATGGGCAGATGGTGCAGTGGGGCGGCGGGGCTGAAGGTCAAACAGGCCGCGGGCCGGGCCCGGGGCGGCCTCCGCGCAGCGCTGTGGTGGGGAGCTGGGTTTTATAGAATCATAGAATCGTTAGGGTTGGAAAGGACCTTAAGATCATCCAGTTCCAACCCCCCTGCCATGGGC
>JBCJKH010015475.1:0-14184 GCA_039877255.1 Loriculus beryllinus
TCCCCCCCCACTTTCTTCCCTCTTTCCCCCCCCCCCCCCCACTTTGGCTAGTTTGGGTCAGGTGTCCTGTCTCTGCTTTCTCTCAGCTTCCCCTCCTCCCTGGCACAGCATTAGACTCACAAAGCCCTTGATCAGAGAAAACATCATTGTTATCAGCACTATTCCCAGGCCGAAAGTCAAAAACACAGTGCTGCACCAGCTACTATGAAGGAGAAAAAAGACTGCTACTGCTGAATCCAGGACAATGCTTCAGTGGGAATACAGTAATACTTTGTTAGAATATCTTTCCCTTGTTGGAATCATATCCCTAGCTTGCTTGTTGTGTTCTGAATGTAAATGGCTCAGGTGTGTGCAAGACAGAGAGATGTGGGGAGACTGACAGATCATTATTAGTGAAATAATCCTTGAAGTATCTTTTCTTCTAGTGAACCTTTTTCCTCTAAAAAGGATGATAAACCATCACAGCTTTAAAAACTATTTCCTAAAATAATGCATCATTCATCAAAGAGCAGAGGTGCACTGGGTGTGAAGGCCTGTAGTCCAAACACATCCACTGATAACACAAGAATAAATGTGCAACAAACACTGTAGAGAATCTAACTAGCAGCATCATCTGTTAATTACTGATAAAAGTTTCTGGGTATTCAACTGTGAATTTGGTATCCAGAAAGAAATAACAAGCAGAAAAAAATATAAAATGAAATGTTTTGAATACGCTGCATCATGTTACACTGGACAGGCTCCAATCATAAGGCCTTGGCCATAAGTCAAGTCATGACTGCAGAATCTTGGTACAATGCGACAATGCATTTGATGTTGTGGATTTTTTTCAGCTTTTTATTTGATATGATGCCAAATATATCAGCTGTTAATTTAGATAGGCACAATTCCACCTTTTTTTAATTATTTAAAAAAAAACCCAAACCAAAAAAACCCAAACATGAGTAATAAGAACAAAACTGTTTTCTCAAATTTATAGGGAACTGAATGTTCCAAGGTTGGTTTTCTGTCATTTGCCTCTTATTTCTCCTGTTCTTTTGTTAAATGTAACAAATAATGTGCTTATCCATTTCACATTCTTCCCTGGATGCTCTGGTGATTCTTGAAGATGTGACAGCACTTGTACCTTGAGGTTCATAACCAGAACAGTGCAGAAGTAGCCCTCAAACAAATGAGCATATGTTCCATAAAGCAATGGTGCTTTACAGGGTAACTTTAGAAGAAATGTTGTTAATGGTTAATCTTGAGGCTGAAAAGCTATAGATTTAAGCTCTTTATTTATTTTTTGTTTTTCTTCCCATTATGCAAATCATCAGTCATGACTGACTGCTCGAATTCTGAACACCTACTTCTTTCAGCAGCATTAATATGAGATCAACAGATCTGATCCACTTAAATGAATGACTAGTTTAATCCGTTACAGCAGTTCTTTAATTCTAGGAGATAATTTTAAGACATTGAAGCAGCTGTTTGCCAGAAACAGTCATTTGCAGAGGCCATAAGGCCCTTGAACCAAAAGCCAACCAGTAATGCGGGAACAAAATATACACAGATATCAAAAAGCCAAAATAAGATTCACCCTAATGTGACTATGAAAAAGTAGAGAAGGGTCCCACAGGCAAGCTCCTACTCAAAGCTCATTTGCAAAAGGACAACTGCTTAATGTTTCATACTAGTAGAATCAGAGAATAACAGTTCAACAGATACTTTCACAAAGGGAGGGTAGAAAATACAACTTGAAACAAGAACTGTATGAACGATGGAAAATATTAGCTCTAAATACTGGCTTGAATTTTTAAATATTTTTATTCAGAGAACATTTATTCCCTATCATGTTTGCTCTCAGTTTTAACTAAGTACGTTTAAATATGTACTCACAGTGCATGAGGTGAAAAAAAGATTTCAAGGGGAATTTCTGGATTTCATTCATCAGAAAGTCAAAAACAGTACCATGTAAGTTATCTCACAGTGCAGTAATCAATCTACTTTTAATTCACACACTTGTAATAAACCCAGAACAAAACCATTCTGAAAATTATTTCCAGGATGCATTCACAAAATCAATATATTATTTGAAATCAAGAGCTACCCATGAGACTTTCATAGGTAAAAGAAGGGCCTGCATTAGTTAGCTTTTCTTGTTAATTACCCACTAGGCATTTGCTTAAAAATAGTTCTTAGACAATAAAGGTGGTAAAGCAATTTTACCTGATCCAAATAATTTTACTGTCCTACTTTCACATGTTCACAAAATGAATGTTTTTAACTTTCTAGGAAACTAAAATTAATAATTTGATTTAAATAACTTACTGCTGAAAAATTAGTGTAAAGAATAGATCAAGTAGAGATGGGCAAACCTCAAAAGGTTCAGAAGTGTATTAAAAATCTTACAGACTGTGCAGCGTTAGAAATTTTCTCCTTCTGAACTACAGTTTCTCATTGCTTAAAATGGGTCTCACATACACTTCAAAGGTAACAATGTTGCAGATTTCTCCATGGTATTTTCTGATTTGTAAGTCTTTGAAATGTCAGTAAGGGTCACTTACATCAAACAGAAAGTGATGCTCTACATTTGAAAAAGCCCAATAGTCTGCTTCTGATTTGATAGAATCATTTTGTTTCAGGTGTTGCAAGGAGTTGGATTTGGTGAAAACTCTGTGATGAAAAAAGGTAAAATGAGTACAGCTTTGTGCCTGAGTTTATGGGTTCAGAGCCCCCAGCTGTCATCTCTCATACAAGCATATTTAAAGTCAGTCTGCAAAATTAACAAGTTTTTCAGAAATGTTGTGACACCTGTCAAATTGACTGGAACTGTCAAATATCCAGAATGATTTATTATAAAAATAAGGAATTAATATTTAACTTATTGAGGTTCAATGTTCTTTCAGTTAAACAAAGTAAAATTTAAAATTAATTATTGTATTTTTCAATACCTCAAAACTGTTACCAGAGAAATCAGGGACAGTGCTTGTCAAACATGCTTTGCTACATTGAGTGTTTTAGAAATAAAAGGTAAAAACAAAGAAAAAAATTATGGGATGGCATTGTCTTTATTTTTTTTTTTTTTTAATATGCTTGTTCTTGTGTGCATTTATGGACGATTTATTATTACAATTTCATTATTATTTAGAATTACATACCATCCCAATGAAGCCATATTGCTGTAATTTCAGGTTGGACAAAGCCTTTCAAAGCCAGGTTGGACGAAGCCTTGGGAGGCATGGTTTAGTGTGGGGTGTCCCTGCTTATGGCAGGGGGATTCTATGATTCTATGATTCTAATTGTGCAACATGAGTAGGAAATTAATAAAGGTCTGTTCCCTTTCAAGTGTTAAGGTAAGGACAATTAGATAAATGTGTACTAATAAGTACTTGTAACATCAGTAGGTAAAATTTAAAAGGAAATAGAAATGCTTGACAGAAAGGATATTTCCCCAAGTTTTCTGTATTTACCAGGATAGGACTACACAAACTACTGGATGTTTCAGAAACATATGGTCTAGAATGCTGCCTAAATAGACTGTCTTAATGCATAACCATAAAATGGGCCATGGGCTTTAATCTTTTTTTTTTTTTGAAACTGGTATATTTGGGAGTTGCAATAGCAATCAATAATTCTAGTATTTTAATCCATAAAACGTTAATATTCTACTGCCAACAGCTGATAGCCTGAAGTGGGTCATAATGAACAGTTGAGAGAGCCAGTATCTATCAGCCAAGATGGGTATGATGGAACATTACCTAATAAACAATAATAGACAGTTAATAAGAAATAAAAATCACTATTCTGTCAAATGGGAAGCCAGTGCAATATAGGTTGAAAACATACGAGTCCTTTTATATCTGAATAAGTACTTTAGCTGTTGCATTCCAAATGAGTTACAATTTATGGCCAGCATTCTGGGAGAATATAATAATAGAGTAATAGAGAATCATAATAATCCTGTCTGGACAGTAAAATCCATAGAACATGAGTGTGTTGCTTTCACTATCATTTAAATGCCGACTATTGGAGACATTCACTTTGAGAAGAAAGCTTTTTTTCAATAACTAGAATAAGACTGGTAAGTCAGTGGTCACAGTTTATATCCTCCTACACTCATGTGCCTATTTTCCTAAAAGGAAATTTTAAACAGATAGTTGTATAACAGCACTGACTAAGGTATATCCAGGAATTATTGTTATACTGCTTATGCTAATAAGGAATCAAAGCTATCTGGCAAAATCCTGATGTACCTTAATAGGTGTTTTCATCCCTCTGTAAAATGATAGTTTCACAAAGTACACCACTTTTTCTAGATCTCAGGATTTTTTAAGCAAACTTTTGAATAGATGGAAAGGATACAGTGAAAGCATGTTTTGGGTTTTTTTCTAACAAAATTCTTTCATCTGAAGAAAAATAAAAGAATAGGTCCTCTGGTATAAGAAATAGGTCCTCTAGAAGCACTATTTTTTCTGGTTTAAATTTATTGCCCCCTGAAGTCAAAGAAAATAACAAATGCTGGTTTGATTTTAGGTGAAAACTTGTAATAAAATACCTTTTGTAATAGATTTGCAGTTAAGCAAGTAGAAAAACATATATATCAAGAGTGACTAAGGGAGAAAACCAATGTTCTTCACCCTATCTTTCTTAGTATTTCACATTTCCTCACTGGAAAACAAACAAAAAAAACCCAAACAAACAACCAAATTATCCCAGTGGGAGTGTTACACATGAGCTTTCTTCTCGTACGTATTCCCATGGGAGTGTTTTTATGATTGGCCTCACTAGATCTGTGAATCCACAAATCAAAGGCCAGTTTTCATTCAAGAAGTATTGCAAGAACAAGTTGATATATGCTCTTTAAGTTTTAAACCTTTCTTCAGGATAAATATCAAGACAGAAAGAATCTTCCCCTGGAAAATTTGAGGTTTCTCCATGCTTTTTAACTGGATCATATACAGCTCCAAAAATCTGCACTGGACATGACAGTGCTTCTTCCCGAGATTGAGAGCAGTGGTATAGAGTGGGGGATATTTTCCAGTTCCACAAGCTTTGAATTCACCTAATGCTTTACACCCTTACTATGAATCTGAGTTGGTTTGGCTGAGGGGTTATACCTCATAAGAGAGGTTTAGAGGAAAGGTGTTTTTGATGAGAAATTTAGTTACAGAAATAATCTAATTAAACAGGAACAATACCACAGGACTAAACAGAGAGGGGCTGTACAATTTGTAGATGCCAAATGTCAGTTTTTACAAGCCCATGTACAATTCAGAATAGGCACTTAGTTGGAATACGTCTTTGTGTACATATGTCTGTCCAATAGTTTCTTGCTTTGTAAATGTTCATGTTACCCTCAGATTAGCAAAGAAGGGAAACCACTAAGGTTGCTAAACACTAAAATTTTGTAAACTGACTTACTGCAAGTGCTTATCTTGAGCATATCATAAATATGTTATTTTGGTCATTTACTCTGTACTTCCCAGACACATATCTGATGTAGAATGATTAGTATAATTTAAATAAAGAATAAAAATTCAAGTAACATTTATAAACTAGTGACATGCCACTGTATTAGTAACTTTAAAAGGTACCACTATCTAACTGATCTTAATTCTAATAAGTAGAAACAATAAAAATAAAAAATCGGACATTCAACCAGTGTAAGTGCTTTTTAAAGTCTGTTTTCCTTAATGGATTTTCAAATTATTTTCTAAAAGGTGAGTCACTTAGAATCCCTAAGTAAATACAAAATTTAAAATTTCATTAAATATAGCCTGTAGCAATAAACGGGAACATCAAGTGATATTTGACTAGAGGCTTATTCAAGGTGTGGAAATTGAAAATGGAACAAAGCACCGTCACATTCAAGATCTGTGGGCTTGCTTTTTTTGTTTCTCTCTCTCTGCCTCCCTCCTCTCCCCTCACCTCTTTCCCCCTTCTCTTCCTCTTTCTTTCTTCATTGCTTTCTTTCTTTTCAGATGCTATGACTTTGAGTTAGGTTCTGCAAGACTTCATGGAGGTCTTGAGCTGTTTAGGTGATTTATCCTGTCAGCTATACTAACTGTGTGTTATCATCAGAAACAAAGAAGTAATAAAGTCAGAGAAGACAGGCACTTCCAAATGGGGAAACATATTGCAAGGTTATATGCATGTTTTATATATATGTTTGTTGCCAAGAAGGCAATACAAATCAAGAAAAGAAGTAGACATTAATTCACTGTATAGGGAATTGAGATAGGATTTGCAGCATCATTTATGTTTACTTTTTCTTGGAAGTTGTCGTCTTACATTTGTATGCTTCAATTTCTGTGCTCTGTATGAATAATGACACTTGAGACTTCCCTTTCCTAAAATACACTTTGAATTCTATTTTGAAAAGTTCACTGTAACAGCTAAGTAATATTTTCATTGTATTATGTCTAGTGCTTTTTTTTTTGAGTTTCATTTGCCAGAATAGTGACTATTTAAACCTCCTGCCTTATTTATAGGTTTAGGAATGTGAAGCTAATTAGTAGGGGCTCTTTTATTTTTTTTTAGCTTTTCTCAAGGAAAAAAACCCTAAATCCTTAAAATACCACATTTAGGAAGACAGCACTTTGGAAGAGCATTGTACTATTCACTCGGTCTCAACTACTAAAATCTGACTTTGTATGCTTAGCTCCAAAGTTTATATTCAGAGATGTTGAAATGTGTACTTAAGCCTGCTAGAATCTGACAGCTCTGTTTATTTTCGAAACCAAAAAGACTCTTACAAAATATGTATACTTCTACCATAAATGGGTAGTATGGGGACTCTGTGATAGATATGTAGAATATATCTAGGTCCAGGCTGCTGAGAGAAAATTACAGAGAAGTTAACAAACTGGGGAAGGGTTATTCTTCTGCAGAAGCTTCTACCTCAATTATAGGCCATTCTTCATAATGCATCAGAGAGAGTGTGAATGATTCAGAGGAGCAATTTGTTGTGTGGTTGCTTAATATACCCTGCTGATGTGCTTGTTCTATTTCAACGACTGAAGGAGTCTAGGCAAATATTTGGCTAATGCAGACACACTGTTTGAATACAGTGGATACTTCTAGTGCATAATCTGAAGGATGCCTGCAAGACTTCTCTGTCTTTGCTGTCTATACCAGGAATGAAGATAGACTAGCCTCCTAAATTAGGTAGGGATGTATTGGTGCTGCTAATGTGTTTCACAGTCTCAAGACAAATTCTGAGTATGTTTTCAAGTAACAAGGGATAAAATGTGTAGTCAAATAGACACTAACTTAGCCTGTTCCTAGAAGGCTATGTTCCTAGCTTCACTAGTTGGTGAATACGCAGTCCATTTGAAAAGATTGGATGATGATAATTGATCTGTGGCTTATACACTTGCATAAATACAATGTATTTACTAGAGACAAAAAAAGAAAGATGATTTAAAAATAAATGTAAAAGATCATCCCGTTGATTATGTTGAAAACATCTCCTTTTGGGGCCTTACTGAAAAACTGTCATCATGTAAGAATCAGCATCATTCCTCAGGATTGGTTTTTCTGTGAAATAAAAAGAGTGCTTAGATTGTGTAGAAATTTAGTATAACATGTATAGCAGATAAGCTATTTAAGAAAAACATTAATGGCTTTCAAACTTTATGTAAAAAAAAAAAGAAAAAAGAAACAACGTGTTGCACCACAGTCTTTCTCTACCAGTAATCCTTCTGAAAATTTCTTTTCTGGAATTGATTACTATGAGATGGCACCCTCATTTTCTGATTAAATTGGCTGATATCAATCAACAAAACTATCTGCAGAGTATATTAATCACAAGAAGTAAAAGTGGCAATCCAGTTTCACATTAGAGCTTGACTGTGTGAGATATTCAACATCTTCAAATTATACTGACACTAATGATAATAAAGCATGTTAAACCTTTGACAGATGTGTTCAGTTCTTTTCAAGGCTGACTTTTGTTTCAGGTGGTATGTTTTCAGTGTTTACGATGTAAGAGAGAGGATTGAATCGAAATACAGTATACCAGAAAAATTTTGGATCTAGAATGAATATCAATGTAACAAGGCTGTTTGATATTTAATTCTTTATATACATCTAATCTATAAATCTATATTTATATGTTTATAGCTGTATCATAGAATCATAGAATACCTAAGGGTGGAAAGGACCTTAAGATAATCTAGTTCCCCCATGGCAGGGACACCTCACACTAAACCATGTCACTAAAGACTCCATCCAGCCTGGCTCTGAACACAGCCAGGAATGGAGTATTTACAACTTTCTTGGGCAACTCGTGCCAGTGCCTCATTACCCTCACATTAAAGAACTTATTCCTTATATCTAATCTAAACTTCCCATGTTTAAGTTTGAACCCATTATGCCTTGTGCTATCACTACAGTCTCTAATGAAGAGTCTCCCTCCAACATCCTAGTACATACTGGAAGGCTGCTACAAGGTCTCCATGCAGCCGTCTCTTCTGCAGGCTGAACAGTCCCAAATTTTCCCTGTCTGTCTTTATACTGATCTATATTTGTAGTTTTAAGGGCACAAAATGTTACAAATCAGACTCTAGAGTATAAATTCATAAAGTATTCCATTGAAGTTAGCTTTAATTCAGCTGTTAACTTCAGCATACCAAGAGAGGAAACACTAAAGGTTCTGTATGCGGAAATGTAAAGCATATGGGAACAGCATTCTTTCCGCCTTAGAAGTTCTTAAATTTTTTTTAAAACTAGTTGATCCCATTTTTCTTCTTATAACTACCTTTATCTATGTATGAGATGCAGAAAAAGAAAATAAATCTTAGAACAGACTATTAGAGTTAAGTTGGTATTGATCGCAAGGAGTGAAATTGCTATATTACATGTTGTAAAACTTATTCATATCCCACAAAAATATTACATTAAAAGTATAAAAAATGGCAATACTTTAATCACTTGGCAAATGGTTTGACTCTTTTGGTTCAATTTATACTATCATTTCAGTAGCACCTGCTTCATAAAATGTGCATATTACTGATACTATTCTGATGGCTTTTATAGGACTGTTATTGGAATAATTTATGCAGCTGCTCTTTCTAACTAATAATTCTCTTTTCCTCCCTTTCCCAGATAGCTCCACTTTCACTTTTTCAAAATCTTTTATCTTATTTCTCCTCATATTCATCATTGTAACTTTTCAAGCTAATAAAGTATTTTTTTCTTCAGGTAGCTGTATAGTTAGAAGAAAAATCATCATTTTAATATTTCTATTACTTGCCTTAATCATATATCACACAAATATAAGTTTACAAAATGTGAATGTCTCAGAGATTACACTTCTGTTTTAGCTTTATGGTACTGTGTCTTTTATTTTTAGTTAAGTTTTTATTGAATTTTCCACAGAAGAGTAACAAACAAACCATAAACTGTGAATTATACATGAGCTGAAACATTCTGCGTTAATCAAATGGAGGAAGAGTTCATACTTATTCAATATATAATTTTCTCCTAAAGATTATAGATAGAATCCTACCTAAAAAGAAAAAAATAGATAATATCTGTTCCACAAAGTGCATTTAGAATCTTGATCTCCATATTCTGAGGCATGAAGAAATAGGAGAGCATCATATAGTAAGAGATGCATTCAGATTTGAACATGGCCTTCAGCATAATTTCAATAGCATCAATACCATTTTTTTAAAAAGTTTTTTTAAAACTGGAGACCAGCTGAAATAAGATTATGCCAAAATCCATAAACCAAAACCGACACAGAACGAACTCAAATCAGAAAAGTAAAAAGTACTCTCCTTGTCTCTGAAAACTTAGATTGCTCTTAATAAAAGCAATAGAAAGCATATCTTATTTGGGGTGAAAATGGTAGTTTTTAAAAATATTTTATTTTCTACAAATTAAATATGAAAACTAATGAATTACTTATATAATTTTAAACAATGCAACATATTTAAATAATAAAAAATATTACTATATTTCTTTTTCAACAATTTTTCCTTGGAGGGGAGGTGGAAGACAGAAAAAGGACACGACACCACATTTTCATTGCAATTCTCCTTATCTCAAAACACTTTCTCTTTAGAAATTATTATAAAAAAATATGAAGTGCATGATATGCACAAAAAGGAGTTTCTTTTTATAAACCTGCCTTATTCAGAGCCTTCAAAAGTCAAACTGAAGGAAATACTTGCTCTGTCTATATGACAACCAACAAACTTAGTAACACATATTTTTTAATAAAGCAATGCAGGACCTAAAGGGAGAAATTCTTCCATCTTGTGTTGCTAAGAAAAAATGATTAGTGCTGGAAACAGGGATTTTCAGCCAAACTAAGATGCAAACCTGCTCTCATTATTAGGAAAGGGAAAGATTTCTGGAAAATGAGGACACATGATTGGACTCCTTACCAAAGAATTAGAAATGTAATTTTGAGAAAGGGTAGTTTTCAATGGAGTTACGTAAATACGAGAGAAAGGTGTTTTGGCCTACCTCATTCTTTTTGCTGACACCATTTAATTATATTTTCCGCAGGAGTGGTAATGCTCTTTACTGTGACACACAGTGATCTCTGTCACTGCATTTAATAGCATAAAAGGAAAGAAGAAAACATATCAAGTAATTAAATCACGCAAATTAGACAGCCAAGCTGGAGTAATTGAGTGTTTCAATTAATCACAGGAAACATGCAGAACATACCTCTGATGCTTAGCCTAACTGTGGGGGATACATGAAAGGAACTTTGAGGTTCAGTAGAGGATAAAGCTTTTAGTATTCAGTCATTTAAAATAATGACCATTCCACTGAATAATTCAGTATAAGTAAGAAATGTATATATTAAGGAAAAGCCTGATAAACACGGCAATATGTTACACATATAAGTGCATCTAGTACTAAAACCAGGAAAAAGTTCCCATTTTAAATACACTGTGAACATAACAGTTCAACTACAACACCAGCCATCTTCATGTGTTTGAAAATGTTCATATGGATAGCCATCAAAAGGAGGATGAGGAGTTTAAACTACACTACATTGCAGTGATATAACAGATGGACAGTATTATGAGTATGTTTTACTGAAAACTCAGTAATAATATAATACACATACTTCAATTACTTTCCTGTCAAGATGAACACGCATATGCTATACCATACTGTTATTTACAGCTTAATGCATAAAATTAAGCAGTCACTATTAATGGAAGAATATTGTTCTTAATAGTACTGACTACTAATATCTTGGCCTTACATGGAAAAAAAAAAATGCAATAAGAAATTGTGATAAGCCTTAGCAGTCCTGTTATTTTAAAATAGAGCTGGAGATAAGAAAAAATGGCAGGGATAGACCTTAAGTAGTCTTTCAAAATAGCAATAGTATAAATTCTGAAAGAATTCTAAACATATAAAGTCCCTGGACTGCAGTACTTTAAAAGACACAGTTTCCAACAAAGAAGCCTTCAGTAGAGTCTGAACATTCTGCCTCAAAAATAAGAGTTCAACAATGGTTAATAAAACATTTTGTGAGTAAAAATAATAGATGAAGGTGGTGGTGAAAAGCAAGTAAGCAAGGGAGTATCAGAAAATGAAAGATGCATGCACTTATGTGGTAAGAAGGAACTATTCCTACAAGTGAGGACCATTGTGAAGAAAAAGAAAAAAAGACAAGAATGTTCTAAAAGTGGGAGAAGATGACAAAGGAATTGCAAGTAAGATTTCTGAAAAAGCTGTTCCCATCCTGATTTCTGAAATAATGTAAAATGAGTTAGATTCCAGTTTGAAAATGTTTTGGTCATAGTGAATTCATCCGGATTTATGGTGATGTAAATGAAATCAGCATGTGGTCCACCAGAAAAAAACATAGTGTTTTCCCTCTTCTGTGTTAGAAGGAATAGAGTGCCAGACAAGACAAAAAGTATGTGCATTAACAAGGCCACAATTTAACACATTTGGGAAGTTATTTAGAGTATATCTCCCAATGTTAGTTAACCTTATTTCCATAATTAGCACTATATATCACTCCAACTGCTTTTCAATCTGTCTTGAGGGTTTAATTGTTTGCACATAACACTGTCTGGTTCTTCTGTACTAGACTGTCTATACACAGGGGCTAGTTCTCCCCTCACCTTTTTTTCCTAGCATAGTTCCATTGATCTTAGTTAATTTAAAGTGTTTTTGATATATATGCAAGCAATGAGAAAATAGTTCCTTAAAATGAATTCTCAAGAAGATAAATTGTCCTTTTGTTTGTTTGGGTTTTTTTTTCTCTTTCATCGTGTGAGGAATTCAGGTGACAAAATTTGGAAAGAGAACTGTCAGTCCAAAATAGGAGTCTTCTGAGCATCTTCCCTAGTATAATGTAATTTGGATGACAACAGATTATATAAAATGAAGGATTATGCATTTCAATTAGGAGATTTTAAAGACACACAATCAATCATGGGTCAATTTTTAGTGCAAAGAATAGGTGTCAACGATCAATTTTTTTCAGAATATTTTAAATCCTCTCTGATGCTGCAGGAATAGTCAAGCAAATTTAAATACTAAGACTATGCCAGTTTTGACATTTTTAAAGGTGAATAGGTAGACCTTTACACTACAGATAACTCTGTGTCAGACTTTAGCTCTGTTGCTGAAATTTTCAGTGTCAGTTCTGAAAGCAATTTTGGTGATGGATGAGTGATGACAGCCAATGATGAAAGGCTGTACCTGGGTTGGAAATCCAGTTGAGTCTTGTAATACTAACACATGACTTAACTAGCTCAAATATCTTAGACTTATATACTGTGAATAACAAAAATACGTTTGTGACTAAGGTTTGTGAATTATTCGCTTGATGGGAGTTTGGTGTTTTAAATTCTTTTTCCCCCAGACAAATATCAAACCTAAATATTATTTCCAATATTAAGAAAGCTAACACAGTAAACGAGTACACACACTTTTCAATTTTTTTCCTCTTCTTTATGTTAAAATACATTACAATTTGGCTTTTTGCTTCTTTACAGTTTTCTATTAAATGGAACATGATAGAAGCTTTGGGCCTGACCCTGCCTCAGTATAAATCAACAAGTCCCACTGTCTCCATTTGCTCTACACTAATTTATGGGGTTAATGATCAGACTCTTCTTTCTAGAGGAAGAGAGAACTACCAGAGCACTGTAGAATATTGCAGGGAGACTTTAAAGCAAAAGGACCTATCACTTTGAATTCACTTTGAACAAAGGTTTTCTTCTATCTTTAATAATGGATAATTCTCTTAAGGAATTTACTGTGTGTGTTTCAGCGACACACTTGAAGTCTCTTATGTGGAAATTATCCTTGTAAAGACCTGACATTCCTGATCAGATTATGCAAAGAAAACTAGTAGTAATACAACAAAAAAGGTAAGAATTTTGCTAGATTTTGTTCTGAAGCATGAGCAAATCTCTATAGGACAGATTTAGAATGATTTTTAATAGTAATTTATTTTGGTTTAAGGTGACTAAATGAGATCGGTGAATAGGAAAAAGAGTGTGGGGTGGTTTTGTGGCCATTTTTTTTTTTTCTTTGCTTGCTTTTGGTTTTTAACATAAGTCCTACTTTCTAGATGCAAGTATACATTCTGTAGAAGCTTTTTTTCCCCCAGTGTAGCTTTCTGGTAATTCAGTCTTTCAGTTAGATACTAACTAAGATTTATAACTTCTGTATGGTTGTTTAGTGCCTGGCCAGTGTAGCTTGCTCTTTCCAATTGGCTGTTGTAGTATTCTAAACATTTAATCCTTTACTTTGGTCCTAATCATTAGGAGAGTTTATAGAATTGTAGCTACCTTTTGAATTGTTTTTCTACAATATTCAATTCTAAGCAAGCAAAATCTTAATCAAAATTTTTGACTATACTAAACTTTGGATTTCAACTATATTCTTTACTGGTCCTTTTAACAGAACTTGAAAACAAGAGAAGAAAATTATGGGGTTATGTTTTCTTGCACCCTAGATAACTAAAAGGCTTAAGTGGTTTACATAACTGATGGTCACTGAATTATATATCCATCAATATCATATGATTCATCTCTAGAAATTTCCAGGAAAAAATGGTTTTCCATTTTAACTATAAAGGCAACCTTTTCATACTGGCATGGGGCGCTTTTTTTGGCATTTTCCATGCCAGGGGGATTGGAACTAGATAATCTTAAGGTCTTTTCCAACCCTAACTATTCTATGAGTCTGTAGCTCTGTGAT
>JBCJKH010015477.1:0-11014 GCA_039877255.1 Loriculus beryllinus
CATCACAGTGTTCAGGCTCTTTACGGATTTATTAATTTACAGCTTTTAATGAGTTACTGAGGCTCATAATTTTCACAGTCTTAAATGTTACTTGGTTGAGAAGCAAGGATGGGACTCTCAACATACACTTTGAAAGCTGTACCAAGATTTAGGAGCAGAGGACAGTTGAACTTGCTAGTAAGGAAAAACTGTGCCAAACTGCCACATCTGTGTTTTCTCATGTCCCCTGGCCTGCACAGAGTAGAACTGAAAGTCACTGGAAGTGGCAACATGCCACTTCATCAGCGCTGAATCCTTCTGCCAGAATGAATCAACTTCAGCCATATGTTACTTAAAGAAAAAATACGAATAAACATTGACAATATCAGATCCTGACATTTAAATTGTTGTTACAAACCTTTTTTGATCAGTAAAGTAGTAAGGCAGACATGAGAAAGCTGTGGTGCTCCATTGCAAAGGCCTTTCCTGATGCTAATAGAAGACGTCAACAGAATTTCCACCCCAGCTCAGCAGAGAAATCCTCCTGCCAAAGTCCCAGGTTCCAGCTTGGAAATCCTGAGTGTCATGTGGTATATTGATGAGAATGTACGTGAGTGCGGAAGCTGTTGGTCTGGTTTTTATTTCTTCCTCTTGCCCACACTTCCCAGTACTTCCTGCTTGTCCACAGGGTTTGTTCACGCAGATTTCTTCTCTTTCCCCTGTGCCATTTGTCTGCCATGGTTCAGGGTGAGGCAGGCAAGCAGAGCTTTGCTTTGACCACCCACAGCACAGGTTGGGACACCCAGCACCCCTCCTGACAGTGTGCTTGGACTTCCTTGCCCTGTACCCAGTGCTCCCAGGCATCTCCCTTCCTCACCAGCATACGGTGTCTCTTGGCCACCACACTGGGTGGGCAGTGGGCCTCTCACCTGGCCAGGACACCCCATTTCAGCTCTGGGATTGACCAGAAATAGCTTCATTCAGTGCAAAATGGTGACATGGACAGTGGGATTGAGTGCACCCTCAGCAAGTTTGCCGATGACACCAAGCTGTGTGGTTCGGTTGATATGCTGCAGGGAAGGAATGCCATCCAGAGGGACCTTGACACGCTTGTGAGGTGGGCTTCTAAACAGGGAAGGTTTAGATTGGATATAAGGAAAAGTTTTTTACTGTAAGGGTGGTGAGGCACTGGAATGGGTTGCCTAAGGAAGCTGTGAATGTTCCATCCCTGGTGGTGTTCAAGGCCAGGTTGGACAGAACCCTGGAACTAGATCCTTTCCAACCCTAACTATGGCGTTGCCCAAGGCTGTGTCTAACCTGGCTATATACTTCTATAAAGAAACTGGAGTCTTTCTTTGTAACCCAAGATCTCATTTCAAAAAGTAAATAGCTTTAACACTTGCTTTCTTTTAAAAGTGTATGTTTGATTCTATAGCAGTAATGTGAGAAAGAAAATCACACTCCTTAGAATGAAACAGTCCTAGATTTACCATGTTTTCAGTATTTTCCTTACCTCATGATCTCTTTTGTTTCAAAAATCTCAGAAATAACTTTTCTTTTTAAAATCTCCTGGTTTCTGTCTTTAAAATGGAGAATGTAAAATTTTCTTCATTTTGTATTTATAACAGCATAAACTGTAGTCTATTCATACAGATCTCTGTAGCCCTACATACTATAAACACTCACAAAGTTCCCTCTGGATATTCAATTCCAAAATCATAAAAACTCTTTGGAAATAGTAATAACAACTGCCTTCATACATCAGAATTGTGTCAAGGATTTAAGTTGTGCTTACACTTGTGAACATATTCTTTCATTTCAGTCTTGCCCTTAAATAATTAAAACTATATTGCCAAAGTATATTCAAAATGGTATATCATATACCTAACAGAATAAACGTGTTAGGGCAATACTTATTCTTATTCTAAAAAAAATCTAAGTACGATGTGTCCTGCTGGGTGCTTCAGTGAATCTCTGTAAATCTCTGAGTGAGATTTACATCTTCTGTGCTGAGGTAATTAGGTTCAATAGTTTTTACAACGATATTTGTTAGTTCTGCATGATACTTCTTCCAGTGACCACAGAGTGTTTTCCATAGTCATTATTTTGTTCTCCATTATTGTTTCTTTTTGTACTTCATAATCACGGAATGGTTGAGGTTAGAAGGGACCTCTGGAGGATCATAGCCCATCCCCCTTGCACAAACCAAGCAAGCTCCAAAGACAAATACGTTAAAAAAATAAAAATTGTGAGTATAAAAGAAATAAAGTAATAGAACATCACAGCCTAACATGCCAGGATATTTATGGGAAAGATACTGAGGATATTGTAACTAATAGTTTCTGGGTGCAGGACTAAAATGTCTCCCTTCCCTCTCTACAGAATTTGGCTGCACAGAAATGCTGTTGCCTGCAGCTGACAGGAAACCCTGCAGCAAGTTGAAGTGTTACTTATTTAAAAACTAGCTGTCAGTATCTATTCTAGACAGGGAAAATTAAAGAAAAAGGTAGACAGAGAAGCAATAATCAGTCTAGTTCAGTAGCTGACCTGAGAAAATAGCAGCAGGACTAAAAGGGGAAATTAAAATTTTTCTGAAAAAACTTTGAATTAATTCTATAATGTTATTTTGAGAAACCACATAGACATACGGAGCTAGAAAAATACAGCACAAGATGGCAAAAGTAGTAGTTTCTCCAGTGTAGCAGCAAACAACTTATTTGGCTTTCAGGCACGAAAAATGACCTAAGAACTGGAAAGAAAAAGGATATCAGGATTCTGAAAACGTGTGTCAGAGAACAGAGAGAGAGAAAATAATAGATGGTAGTAAGATGAGGTGATAAAATGGTGAGTACAGAGGAGAACAAGATGACACAGTGGGAAAACAAAACAGGGATTTTTTACAGATGAATTTGGGTCCAGAGTTTACGGTATTATTGTCATCAGATGAAAAAGGGGATGGCACACACAAATAAGAAGAAAAGCCAGTGACTTGAAATATACAGGAAGGTAACAGCTGTTCTCCTGTTTCCTGAAGTTGGATCATTTACCACATCCACACTTCAAATAGTAATTAAGTAGTGTTGGAGCCAACAACAGCAGGGACTTTATTAATGAATGCATAGATCAGACAAACAACTGTGTGGAAGACTAATTTTACTAGTAAACTTTAGCATTTCCATTTCCTATGAGAATGAGAAGCATTTACAAGACCAGTGCCTGAAAATTTTAGAGGCATGAAAAGTAAGAATGCAGACACTATTTCCATCAGAAATCAAAAGTTTTGCTATGTTATTCACAACTGAATGATTCAACAGAACTGTCACGTTTTGCTATACTTCACAGATACATGAATAACATTTGGGGGAAAAAAAAAAAAAAAAGCCAGAAAAATCTAAACCACCCAACAAAAAAACCCTCCTCCAACCAAGCAAAACAAAGATTTACTTTTCCATAGCAAGCTGTAGTAAGTCAGAACCCTTAACACATTTCTGCAAACAATCAGAACTCACTGGCTACTATTCAGTATCCAAACAAGTCTGAGTGCTCTGTCTGGCTTGTACCACAACATACAGCTCCTGCCAGAGAGAGGATTCACGTTTTACTGTAAGCAATGATAGCCTCTGGAATACTGCGTGTACATCTATTTCAAAGCTCCAAATAAACACAAGGCCTATACTTCGAACTGCCTCTCAGGAGATAGGATAAGCAACTTTCCTTCTCAGTTTGAAACAACCCAGCTAGAGTCTTTGCACTGTGTATGCATGGTCACTACCCACGTCTTTGGGCAACAGTGACTCCCCTTGTCTTGGAACAAGGTCTCTATTTTCTAGATCAGAAAACTAAATTTAGCTGTGGACTACTGTTCAGTCCTTTATTAAGCATAGCAAATAAGCAAATAATATTTTATTGAGCATTCCTAAACACAATCCGCATCTTAAGATTTATTTATCATAAGGAAGGCGTTTGAATAGTTAACTCTTTTTATAGTTTCTCTCCAAGTTTTTCTGATCCTAAGTGCTAGCATCTAAGTCACCCATAAAATTCAAAGAAAAGGTCATATTTAAGTTTGAGATTTTTTTCTTTTTAAAGATAAAAAGAAAGGGGGTGGGGGCGGAGAGAGAATGCTCATAATTGCTTAGTCATCTAAGCTCAGCACCCAACTATCCAAAGCAGAGGCAAGAAGCACAAGAGAACCATGCCTCGTCTGCCTAAACAAACCTGTTCTGCATTTTGGAGGCAATAAAGAAGCATGAAAAGCAAGTCACACTACAGCTCAAAATATGAGAAAATTTGTGAAGAAAATACAACTGAAAGACTGTAGTGCATCAGGAGTTCATCTTTTCCATCCATTCGGGGTGAATAGGGTACAGAAGAACAGATACAAGAACATCCACCTTCCCTTAGCTTGGTATGAAAATAACCCAGCAATCTGCACACGGAGTTTCACAGTAATGAATTCCTTGCAGTTTCTTTCATTTCTAGTATGCTTAGCTTTAAATACATGACTTGCTACTCTTTTTTTTCCCCCAGTAACAAAGCATTTCTCTGCATTATTCTTTCCCAGTACCAACCTGTGTTTATTGTTTGTCAATTTAATTCATACTATCCATATCAACAATTCTTGGTATAATCTGATCAGTAATGATCCACTTAATATTAGTGGCATGGCTCATGTAACTTTTGTCAAGATTATTAACACCTGCATTTTATCAAGACCAAGGTACTCTAACCAAGACAGAAGTCCCTGTGTCAGCACAACACATTAGTAACTTAAGATAGCCCTGCCCTGACTGTAGAGGCGAAGCATCATGCTGATTCCTCTTTTACAGGTGGAAAACTGTAACACAGCAATCAAGCCTGAGAAAACCAGGGATGCTGTAAGACATCAGATTGAAATCTATAATCCTTGACACCTAGGTAAGTGCTCATACAGTAAGATTGTGGAGAATACTGCATCTCTTCATTTGCTGTAAGAAAACTGAATATAATCTAAACAGTTTTATACCATCTGTCTCTTGAAATTAAATGGCTATGAATTCGTATTTTGCTAGGGTACATCTACTATTGACTACTTTTTCTTATACTTCTAAAGCTGAACTGTACAAGCTGAATTAAATGTGGAAGTATTTAATAAATACAGTGTAGTTAAAATAATTACATTTATACTTTGGGACTGTCAAGTAACACTTGCAAATAACAAATCCTCTCTCAGTACCAACCACCATACAAAAATGAGAATTCCAGCAGCCTTGATGTGGGGTATTTATACCTCACTTCATGAGAAAAACACTAGCTGGGCTAATCCTTGACTTGACATCTCAGAATATGGGATTAGAACTACCTGTAATCGCTTTCTGATGTGACATAACATTGGTCAGGTGGCAGCAGAAAAGGGAAGTACATGCAGTCACTGAAATTAGACGCGGAAGCGTTAGCCTAATGTCACATTTTAAGAATATGCTGGTTACTGAGAATGTAGAGTTCTGTCATTTCCTCGGTGCAGACATCATCAAGATCCAGAAATCTTTCTTGAAAGATCTTGACTAATGGCCCACACTGCAGAAAAACTGCACTGTATATAAGATCTATAATAAACAGAGTAATTTTTATTGGAATATATAGCTGTGTCCATTTGCAAGAAAGGAAAGCCAGATGGTGAAGTTTAATTTACTTTGACTTAGTTTTGGCATTCTCTGCAAAATTCTTGTACAAGTCACCTCAATACTCACAGAATGTTTTGCACAGGAAAGGGCATGCTGGCATACAACTCATTAATCTTCATATGCCCCTTCCAATTGTGTAGTGCCAATATATACAACAAGCTCATAATGATAGAGGTTATAACTTCTCAGCTCATAATTTATTTCTGGCAACAGAATAAGTCAAAACTACCGGTGAAAAGAGATTGTGTCATTATGAATTATATTGTAAAGATTTGTCTTCCTCCCAATAGCATTTTACCTTAAAGACTAGAAGATCTGGGAGAAGAAAACAAAATAATAGTTTCTACCATTCAAAATGCCCAGAGCCCAGAGAGCAGGCATGGGAACATCTGAACCACAATGGAAAAAGATAGCAAGAATATAATCATAGCTAACCTCAAATGACACCCACACCACTTCAGCATAAAATTTAGCTCTCAACTTTTGCATCAACTTTCACTTCCTGATAGTGGTACTTAACTCACTGTCAGTAAGAAAGTATCGACTAAACTGTATAAAAGCATTTTTTTTAACATCCATGCATGTGACTGATCTATAGTAACAAATCTAACTACTTCAAAAGGCCTGGTAACATTAAGCCAACTGCCAGCCTACCAAACTGGGAGATTACACTGGAAATGCCTAATGCAAGTTCTAATGCTCAAGAGAGCAAGTTCACTATACTACTCTTTAAGAAAAGATGTGAAATTTAAAGCTCTTTAGATAGCCTCATGAACACCCTAAAGCAGAAAAAAGCTGTTATAAATGGGAACACTTTTACATCTTCCAACAGATTCAAAGTTATTTTTAAAATAGTTTTAATAAAATAATTTTGATGATGAACATTCTCTTTACTAAATACAATTTCAGATTATACCAGTTAATAAAACAGGGCTGTAATTAGTCTTTGCTGATGTCAGCTAAAGAACACCTCTATGTGACAACGATTTCCAGTTAAAAAACTTTGGTATAAATGGTAAATTATTTTTTTTCCCCTAAACTTTATTGCATATCACTGGCTTTGATATAAACAAGACTATAAACAAAACTATCTTTAAAACAAGATAGTATGTGCATTGTTAATACTTTATGCTCAGAAGATTAGTCATGTATAGAATAGGTATATGCTCACGTAATAGGCTACAGTATTTTGCTATATGGTTAAATGCATGATTTCCTCTAACAGAATGCCAGTGTGGTCTACATCACATTTTCTACTTAATAAAGATCAAATGAACTGTGACCACAGTCTCCCTAACTTAATGGAAAGTTCACTCAGTGACTTCCGAGTTTAAATTGCACCTTTCTACTATGAATCAACAGATTTAAAACACAATAATGGATCTCTTCACCAAAAGGTTTAACCCCAAGTGACAAAAAAGGTAGATCCAACTCAGATTTATCACTTTTGTAGCATGTTGAACTACAGGTACTCAATCTTTGTAATATCACAATGAAGCTGAATTAACAGGAAGACACCTACTTGATGCATATCATACCTCTGTCTATGTATTCATGTACCTCTGCAGGTATGTACCAGTAGCTTTCAATTCTTGCTTTATGAAACTGCTGGATGCGATCATTACAGGGCCATGAAGTTTTCCTGAAGTCTTTTTTTGCTCAGAATTTATTTGTACTCAACAGTTACTCAAATGTCAGAACAACCTCTAGCCAAGGATTTCTAAAACCTTACAGCCAAAGAACAACGTGTTCTTCTGTTAAGTCAACGCAAAACAATTCAGAAGGACACCAAAATAAATATGATTTGGGTTTTTTAAACTACCTCCATCTACAAGAAAATGAGATGAAATAAAATGAAGCACCTATATACCTACACCTATATACCTACAGATTCTCACTATGATTACCAAGTTTGGGTAATACTCTACATGGTGATGTAAGTCTTAATCAGAGTTCTGAATAACTTCATAAATCTTTAAAACTCGATCACAACCTAGGAACAACAGAACATCAATCTAGAGGCTATGTCTGGGTCATGAAAATAAGGAGAAAGGATATGTGGTAGGGCTGACAGATCAATAGACAGATCAATCCATTCTCAAGGCACCTCAAAAATGTTTAAGCAGGAACTAAAGGATACATTCAAATAAATTCTGCTAGTGGATAAATGAAAAATGAGAAGTTAAATTAAAGGTTCTATATTCATAGAAGTTCCTTCACAATCAGCAGAAGCACGGAAACTTTTGATGGTGATCTCCAAAGACTGAGACTTAGGCCACTTTGTCACAATTGTCAGGACAAAGTAAAAGCAAAAAAAATTAGTCACAATCCAAGACGAGTATCACCTGAGGTTAAGACGAGTAGGTCTGTATTCTGAATAAGGGGAACACCACTAATAGTGTTCTTTATAGAGCAAGTTTAAACTTCTTAAATTCAAAGGCATCAATTGGTTTCAAAAGGGGGGCAAGTACTGTTGTATGGCACTTGTAGACCTTCTTATTAAACAGCATAATTTTATGAGAAATCGACCTCTTTCAAAGTGCAGAACCTAAAATGGGAACTGAAAGCACTAGCCTAAATGCAAAATGTGAGCTAGAGAAAAATCAATGTTTCCAATTTGTAAAGAAAGCACAAATCAAATATTGTTAATATGATATATAAGCACAACATAAACTATTTATACTACACACATTAAGGATGAATTGCTTGAATAAATTCTATTATTCTGGAAAATGCTGCAAACAGCATGCTGACATGTCAGAAAAGTGAAAATAATAACGCTGACATTACTAGTCCTATATGCTGTTTCCTAGTGATTTCCCAGTATCATCTATTTTCACTACAAGCAGCTGTTTAAAACCCATCTTTGCATCATCAAACCTACTTTTGTTTTTACATTCATTATATAAAACTCAGGCACACACCCTACTACTTATTATATTATTACTATAGTGCTCACTCTTGATTGCAAACAAGGAAAAGAGACAATGTTTTTCCATTCTGAATTTAAGAAGCTTTTGATGTTTTCAGCAGGTGACTGACAGTTTTGGGAATGAAAATACCGCTGGCTGCTGAATTCTCTCCTCTCTTTGACAGTAAAGCAACCCTTTAAGAAAAACTAAGGAATCCCCAATACTGCAAAACAGAAGAGGAATGTGTTACCACACAAAATAAAGGTCAAAACCAACACCAATGCCTTACAGGATGAGAGAACAGAGACCTTGTGAAGAACTGGTTCTACCTGTAGAAGAATCCAGCCTGTTAGCATCACTGCTTCTCGCCCTATGTTTTCACGCACACAAGATCATCACCTGTGTTAATAGGCCGATAACTTCAAGCCACTACGTCTGTCTGTTGCCTCTCTTCAAAATTAGTACGTGTATAAAATCCTAAACGCTGTTTTGGTAATAAAATTGCAGATTAATTCCACTGCTCACTAATCAATTCAAACACACACATCTCATGCCTCCATTCGACAGCTGAAAGACAATTTAATAGTTTTGGAGAGCATACCTAGAATGAACTATAACTGAAGCCACTGCATAAATTTCTACATCATGGAAATTATCATTGCAAATGTATTTTTCTTACAATCTCAAAATAGCAAATAAATGGGCATGGGTTTTCTGAAAGATACATTATCTTTTTCCCCTGGGGACTGTTACTCCCCAAAGGGTCTGAAGATCTGGAACAACATGGAAACAGAATGCAGAAGCTGGAGCAGCTGCTGTCCATGCTATTTTTATTTTTTCTTGCTAGAAGATTAACAGGATTGTTTCTAAAGAAAATGTCCCTCAACCTTTTGCTCCCAAGATTAATCACTTCAGGACTACATTCTCACTCTGACACTACTTATAAAAGCTTCTTTCAGGTTATTAGTCGTACTCGTCAAAATTGCCTCATCTACTCAAATACTTTATTTCGTGCAATTGTTACAAACGCATTGCAGAGCAAAAAATACAGCTGCCACTGAAACACTGTCAGTTTAGAGCTGTCTACTGAATGTGAAGGAAGTAACTAAGGTAAATAGTTAAATAATAAAACTGACTCACACAGTACTTGCATCACTATGACTTTTTATTGCTTTTCCTGAAAATTTTAGGTAGAGCACAGGAGCTCAACAGCTCAGTCTCTCTACAAAAATAAATAGAGAGATCTGCGTGTGTGTTTGTAAACCTTACCAGAACAAACAGAACCGCAGAATAATTGAGGCCAAAAGGACAGGTCTCTGGAGGTCAATTAGCCTTACCTCTTGCTCAAATTGGAGCTATCTTCAGTCTGAGATATGGATTCTCACAGTCTTGTCTACCCATGCTTTCAGCATCTTCAAATACAGAAGGCCCACAATTCCACTGAGAAACCTGTTTTGGTAGCAAACTGCTCTCATTTTTAAGGTAATTCCACCTCCTCTCTCCCCTGTTTCCAATGAACATTTCCCTTGGTGCCACTTGCAACCAGCGCTTCTTGTTCTTTTGCTGTGCATCTCCAACAAGACCCTAGCTCCTATTGCCTTCTCTCTAATCCCTTCAGTCAGTGGCTGATGGCAGTGCTCACCAATTATCTGCTAGAACATTACATGATTCAGCCTCTAATCAATACCTTCCTTCTTCTGGAAAGCCCAAACTGGACATAATGCTCCAGGCATGGCTTCAAGAGTCCAAAAGGGACAATCACAGTAATTAAGCCTCCCTTAAGCCTTACAAAAGAATCATTGTTTAAGCATTAATGTCAGGAAATTGGGAGCACACACAGGTAAGCTTTCAAGGGTACATAGTAACATCAGGATTTCCACTGAGAGAGAACATGAGGAGTAATGCTACTAACAGTAATACCTACACCCTCCTGTCTCAAAGCAAGTGTGAAAACTAAGAAAATTGCCATTCTTACTTGTTAAATATGTTAATAAGACAAGAATCAGGATGATTACTGCTCAGTAAAGTCACAGTTTGGAAAACTGAATCTTTTCAATAAACAAAACAGTCTCGTCATCAATTTTCCCTTCTGCTTAGGCAGCATATACTAAACTGCTGACACTGGGGGCATTTCTGCACACAACGGGAAATTTATCAGGAGTATAATGTCTGCCTCAAACCAATCACTTTATATGTCCCAGAACTACTGAAAATTACTGAGCTTTTGCTTCTGCATTACTAATAGAAATTATTTGAATACATAACATTATAGAGGCACTGCCCCTGGATTTCTGTTTCAGCCATGTTTCAACTGTTTTAGAGATTTACTAGAAAGAAGCATTGAAAGATCCTTCTTACTGATGCTGTTATCAGGCAGTTTCCCTACCTTAGCCTTATGGATAAGAACATGTTTAATGGTCCCATCTTAATTACCAGAACCTGCTAGGGAGAGTGAGTGGC
>JBCJKH010015478.1:0-15038 GCA_039877255.1 Loriculus beryllinus
ATTTCCAAATAAAGGTGGACATCTCAGTACCTGGCTCTTTGCATGCTACCTTTTTAGTTATTACAGGATTCAGGTTGACTCTCATGATTCATGTGATGCCAACAGGGAGCAGAAACACTGCAGTTTCTTGTGTGCATGAGCCAGTAAAATGAAAATCCTGAATGTCTTCATTTAGACTTCAGTCAAGATACATACAGTATAGTATGTACGATTCAGACTTCCCCTTTGACCAGAAGGCTGGAAGGGTTCTTGCCTGTCTGGCTAGGTAGGGCATGGCAAATACTGAGCTATGTTATATAGTTCATGCTGAACTATACATAGCTAATACTGAGTCAAGTTACTTTCACAGATGTGTGTTTCTTACCAAAAGTTTCAGAACTGGATTCTGGTCTCATTCAATCTAACTTTGAACTATGTCATTAGGAACTGCACTTCTCTGAAAATGAGATTGCCTGTGTTCAGATAACTTACCCTTAACTGTATTTTTTTTAATTTATATTATTTTCTGTGTCTATACAGTCTTTAATGTCAACCTGTTCATCTTCAGAAAAGGAAAGGCTGGTAATTGTGGTGTTCCAGCCAGTTTCTTCTTTCTGTTAATAGTAGTGTATGTTGTTTGCCACTGCTGTATCTCTTCACGGCAGCAAATGGAATAATGCCAAGTACCTAATGGCTTTTACATTAGTCTGCATGCATTACACTTCAAGCACATAATTAATCATGGTGAATTGCATTGAGATTCACCCAGCTAAGAGCAATTTGACTACCCTTATTTGTAGCAGCTGTTCATATTTTTAATGAAAATAAGGAAATTTTTTAATTATTATTTTTTTAAGGGATATACTTAGATATCCATATTAGAATTTTAATTGAATGTCCTCATTACAGTATATTTTCTTTTTAGTTTTTGTCTCTGATAATATAAGTTTATTTTGAAATTTCTCTGCAGGAAATGTTTCCCAAAGTCTGTAATAAAGTGTGACAATGACTGTTTTCTTTCACTAAAGCAGGAATGTGAATAATGAAAAGATTAAACCAAACCCAGAAAAAGAATTACTGCAGACACTATTCTGTAGCATGATACTGTTTCCCCATAGATAATGAAATATATGCTCCTAGAGATCAAATGAAAATAATCACAAATCTTTGACTTTCAAGATAACATTATGTTTTTATTTCTACCTGCCCTCCCTCTCAAGCCTGTTTTGTCACAAGTCAGCAACCATTCAGAAGAGCAATAGTTTGATGTGTTCCAGGACCGCATCACCGTTCTGAATGGTGCTCCGTGGATTGCAGGGAGGGGAGGAGAATGTCCAGCCCTTGCCCCAACAGGAGGAATTCCTTGCAAGCTCCATATTGCTGCAGGTCTGAGCTTTGCCTGGCAAGGAAACTACTGTCACTGCAGCATTAACATCAATTGTAATTAGACCCCCAATGATTTCTTCATGCACTCCAATTCATACCTTAAGAAGATTCATACAGTGTATAAAATTAAAACCATTTTTTTCAGAAATGTATCCTATACTCAGATGTGTGCTGATGTTGCTTTTGCAGGCGACAGGCTCCTGTGGCTGCTGTGTTTGCAGGCAGCCCACAGTTGATGGGTGTGATTAAGCTTTGTACCGGATGGATGGTGTCAAGCTTGCCATTGTATAATGATGATGATCTTCTGAAAAGAAATGAAAATGTAAGTATCCAATTCTGTTAATGTGGCATCTCACAGGAACTGTCTTCACCCAAATGTAATGAGGAAAACATCAAATATATTGGAAGGAAGTAAGAAATAGGAGTATAGCAGACAGGGAAGGGAATATCAAGTAGATTATCAGTACTTCAATCTGGACAGGAACAAATATCAAAATATTATTTCTGAAGACTTTTCAGGCCACTTGGAGTATATAAAATGAGAACTTGCCTTCAGCAGAGACAAATACTTCCCATTCAGCTGGCTATTACATCACTTGTTTTGGACATTTCAAAACCAAACATTTTATAGTTTGGTGTGTACATATAATTTATTATTACAGATAAGTTACCCTCCTCCCTCCGGTATTTAATTTATCACTGGTTTTTGCATTGCATGAATATGTTTTCTTAATTTATAGATTTACCAGATCTATTCAAAGAGGTCAGCAGAGGATATTTATAAGATACTCACTTCTTACAAAGCCAATTTTCTGATTATTGAAGATTCAATTTGCAATGAAGTGGGACCTGTAAGAGGATGTAGAGTTAAAGATCTGTTGGACATTGCTAATGGTCATGTAAGTAACAGTAAGAAAAAAAGAATGTTTGAATGCACAAATAATTTTAAAAGAAATGTTCTTAAAAGGCCGATTTTATTTTTCTGGTTGTAATTGACATGTAGACAAAGACTCATGAATTTTAAGTGATGAATTAAGTTTTGATTTGTCTGTTTCTTACAGACCTGTAACCTTATCCCATATTATTCTTTAACTGCCCTAATCACTCCTGATACGTTAGTACCTTTGCTGCTTTTCTGCTAATCATTTAATACCATTTAACTATATATAAATATTTAAGACTGTAACACCTGAAGAGGTTATTACAAAAGGAGTAAAGCCCTGCCTCGGAGGGCATTCCTTACTGGCTTTGAAGATGAAATTTTAAAATGGATAAACTGAGTTCTTCCAAAACTGCCTGGGATGGAGACCAGCCTGCCATTCAATCCAGTACAGCCTGTTTGGTACTGATGGGGTCACAAGTCTGTTTGGTCTTGCAGATAGGTGAGCACCCCAATAAATAGTTTAAACCACAGCTGCTGGAAAGACTGTTGGTTGAATAAACTGCAGAGCTATGAGTACGTACATGAATGCTGCTTAAGTTGCTGCCATGCTGTGTTTGTTCTGAATGCTGATAGTACCACTTTTGCTGCTGAAGTAGTGAATGAGAGGTGGTTTATAGAGTGATCTCATTGCCACTTTTCTTCTGCTTCCTGTGAATTCAGCTGAAGTTTTGACTTTACAAAGGCAGGAGTGGACCTTAACTCACTTAGGGTTTGGTTGCTTATTCTCAGGTCAACAGGAGAGAGGGAGTCACCAATTGCTTCTAACATCAAAAGACAGTACCCAGTGCAAGGAGTCTGTCTTTGATAAATGCCACACACAGCGCTGACAGTACACATAACCTGTTAGTATTTTTGTGTAATTAGGATTGTCAAAGTGACAAAAGGTTATCCTATCTGTAGTGGAGAGATTAAGAAAGGGAAAATAAGGTTCATAATGAGAGTTTAATTTCCAACAGGAATAAAGTTGTGGGGGTTTTGGCTGTTTGTTCTGTTTGCAGGTTTTTTTTGTGGGATTTGTTTTTTTTGTGGAATTTGTTGCTTGGTTGGTTGCTTGGTTGGGTTTTTTTTTTTTGGGGGGGGGAGGGGGTAGTGGGGGTCAGAAAGTTGACATAGCTTGTTCCTGGCAGTTGGCAGTGCCTTGTCTCAGAAGCTTTGAAACAAAACTCTTAGGTTTGCTTGCTAACAAAAATTGTTTAAGTTGTATTGAAAGAAAATCAAGGCTTTCCAAACTGATAGAGACTAGGGCAGATGTAGTTGGAGACTGCAGCATTTACTTATTCCCAAAGTAAGTGAGACAGTGGGCATGCTATTATGCTGTTGACAGGTTCTGTTTTCCAAATTGCTGTGTTTAAAGAGTTAAGTATTACTTTCTAGCTTGGACAAAATCCTATAATCCTAGTCTGGTATCTTGCTTCTGATACTGGCTGAGAGCATATGATTATTGATAGATGTTTTCTAGCAGTCTGTTGCTAAAGGATTGTAGCTCTTTGTGTTTGATAGCCACTAATAGATTGTTCTCCATTAATTTGTCATACCAGATTTTCTTAAACCCATGTAAATTTGTGCCATCAGAAGGAGTAAAGGGATTTCTTTAAGAATATCAGATAGTAGATACTAAAGTGCACAAGCGCTTTACTTCCAAGTCAATTGGTTGGAATTTATAGAGTGATATGTGTGTGTGTCTTCAGGCTTTATTAGGTATGTCAAACTTCCTTGGCCTGGAAAGCTTCATTGAGGATTTCCTACCCTATGCAGGTGGTATGCTATATGCAAGTCAGGTTTGAAGCACTGACTGAGGAGGGCATGTGGATAATTTCTGCTGCTGTTGTTCTTTATTGTATGAATAAAGCTCATGTCTGCTATCCTGCAAAGGTATTAATTCATGAAGGCTGTTTTAGATGGTTAAATTATTGAGGAATATGTTTTCATCATACAGCATGGAAATTAAATGTTTATCGTAAATGAAATTTACAGAATACAGGAGTAAATTAAATGTATAGAGTTATGTTCTGTAACCACTTATCTTCACTATTTTAATTAGATCTTCTTTTCTGGCAGGTGGTTTGTGAGGAAGGCGACAGCTATGCTGACTCAAAATATGGACGATTTTGTCATGAAATCAAAATGAACTATTCTCCATATGTTAATTATTTTACTCGAGTATACTGGAATAGATCCTACTTTGTATATAAAATCAACACTGTGATATCCTTCCAGTCATGAAAAAGCATGCAGACTTCTTTCTGAGGATTGATTGTGAACGGAATTCAGTTGGAAGAGAGTACCTTTTGATCAAGGGAGTTATTTTTGCAGATACATGTGCAGATATGCATTGTATTGACAACTTTATTTTACCAAACTGGAATTCTTTGAACTGCAGATCAGCAGACACAGATATCATCCTTGAAGGAAACGGGAAAACTTGTCCATTTTACAGTCTCTACAAAGTGTGACAGTCTTCCAGGTTTTTGCATTTTTCTTTGCATTGTAAATCATCTTCATGTAAATGAGCTTTCTAACTTTAGTGTTAGAGAGCTGATGTGGATAGACTTCAGTAAATGCAGAAAAGTTATTTAAAGAGCTCATTTAAGACGTACAGCTTTTATTTTCTAGTAGGAAAGCAGTCGGTATCCTGAGTCTTTTCAAGTAAGTGTTTGGGGGTTTTGTTTTTTTAATTCTTCCACTGTAAGCATTTCTGTGTTTATCAAACACACATTCATGCATTGTATGTGTAGCTGTAGCGTTTGTATAAATCAAATAAGGAAGATTTTATTTAAACTGCATTTCCTTAGATTAAGGCATTGATCTCTATGTTGTTAGAGACATGTAGAAGACATGGTGGAAGTGCTTGGACTTATACCTAGCAGTAGGAATTGACCAGGTCAGATATTCAGTATGGAAAGAACTTGTCTTCAGGATTTTTCCGTGCTTAAGTGTGTATGCGTGTATGCATATGTGTGTCTCAGCAGCTAGAAGAATGGGCCAGTATAAAACAGTATGCCATACTTGCTTTTAGACAAGTGTAACAGGACAACTAGGTTTGCTACTGAGACTTCTGCACTTCTGTTTCACCACTCTGCTTGCGTGCTGGTACCTGTGTGTGTGTGTATGTTTTGGGATGGGTGATGCTCATTTCATTCAACTTATTATGTTATAGCTACATAAGATATTGCCATAACTATAATTTAAAACACTATAATCACCACCATTAATACATAATAGTACAGTTTTTCATAGCTATTTTTATACCAATTATGCAACTATAACTGAGATCTTTTAAAATTCGGGAAAGTACTCTGCAATCTTACTTCCCTCTAAAATTTGTCTTCCTTATATGACTCCCTTTGCATCTACAACTATTTTTCCTAGCATATTATGTGTTCATCATGTTTCTTGCTGGCTGATACATTTTCAAGAGAAAATGATGCTTTAATTACAACTCTGGGCCTAATCCTGGTGTAGTAAGTGGAAAAATCCAGTAAAAGGTAACAGTAGCTTTGCTTACATAGGTGTAGCTGGAGAAAAAGCGAGGACGTAAGTTTTGGAAGAGGTTATTCACCTACTAGGAGTTGCCTGCAGTTATGGACTCATGTAACACCTGTCTGTCAGGCATATGGGAACATTCCTTTAGAGTCCAGATGTCTGTAGTGAGGGGTCTGGCACAATAGGATGAACATTCAACTGAACAATCTGCAAACCATTCTGCAAAGGAAAGCTGCAAAACTATCCTTGCCACACTTGTTGATGAAATGCAAGTTCAGAGATTTTAACTCTGAAGTTATTAGGAACTGCAGCATGTTGGTGATGTTGGTGATTCTTTTTTGCTCTATGCAGATGCATTTGCTTATTTTACACTAACAAGTAGTGCTGAGATGTTTTAAAACCTGTTATCACTATTGGAGTGATTTAAAAGAAAAAGCTTTATTGTTATCAAAGTCAACATGTCTGTAATCTATTTTCTACATTCAGTTATATTTTTAGGCCTCTGAGTCCTGACAAGATGTTAAATTACGTATTTTGTTGGAAACCAATGTTCAGGTAAATCCACAGAATATACTGGGTATAGTCATTGAGAGATGATCCTTCATCAGGATAACTGAGTTACAAATGAAAAGTAAATATCCTTTCTTGGGATGCAGTTGTGTCGAGGGCAGTGTGTATGTGTGTCTCTGGCCAAATGCAGTCTGCATTTATTTGCTTACGCACAAATTCATATGTTTTACTGAATTGGACTTCCCAATTACCATGTAAGAACAGAAGCTATGGCAGGCCTGCAGGAGCCTTCTCTCGATGTGCTAGTATGGAAGTAGATGTAATATTTGGAAGCAAGATTAGCATTCCTTATACAATTTCAGTTTGTTTGAACTGCTGTTACATGTCTATGTGTCAGTCACTTGCTCGCCTGAAGTTAATCATTCATGAATATCATTTCATAACAGCAATAAGGCATTCCAGGTAGCAAACTTCAGGGTTACAACTGCTCTTGGGTGGGTGAAGTCGCACACCTTATGGCTTCATGCCTTAGACTGCCATGCCAAGATGCAATATTTAACTGTCCTTGACTGCCTGTTGCTTTTTACTGCAGTACTGTATGTATGTGTTACCCCACATAGTTTGACTGCTTACATGTAGAGCACACATGTTAAAAAAAAAAACCACGAAAGAGGCCATCTGTACTTCTAAAGAAGACTACCTTGTAGCGTGTTGGCCTTTCTACATGTTTAAACAAACATGTTGAACTTTATTTGAACTGTGACATAGCTTAGTTATTAGTTTTGTCTAGTTTTTAAGATGTATTCTTGATACTTCAATTGATTCTGCTTTAGGAGAATCATTCAAGATTTTTACCTTGCTTTTTATATTAGAGAAAATTGTATTGCAGCACAGTTGCCACAGCAACCTTAAATAACAGAATGAACCTTTTATGTGGTGGAAATACTGCTGCTGTTCCAGTAAAAAGGGCATCATTTGTAAAATGAGTGACTGTAAGAATCATATCTTACCAAGAAAGATGAGCCTGAATTTCTTATCCAGCTATCGATCAGCAAAAGTTTTACTGTCTATTTTAATCTCCATCTTCTGTGAAAAATAATCAGTAATTTTCATTATAACCCTCAGACAAGAACAGAGCATAATTACATCAGACTAATGCACAACCTGACCTTGGTTTTCAGCCAGGTCTCAGGTTTAACTCCCTGAAAGGGCTGGGGGAACATTTTACAAGTTTTGATCTGTTTTGCTGTAGATGTTGCAATTCAGTTGAAACATGTGCCTTGCAAGCCTCTATTAAACAAACAGAAAACTCCATTGGTGTTTCTTGTTGTGAAGATTGTTGATTTTGGTTTGATCATTTGTTTTTCTAAATCCCTGTCCCTCTGGTTTCTAAAGCTTCCACTGTGTCTTAATAAGCCAGTCTCTGAGCGTGCTCCTGTAGTAAGAGGTGCAGCTGGTATGTATGCCAGCCATCTAACAGCTGATGTAAGAATTTGCATAGCAATTTGTGTTGCTATTTTGCTGGCTTATTTCCTCCTTCACGTTTCCAGTTTCTGATATGCTTGATCTTAATAAAGGTAGAAAGATTACCTTGAGAAAATAAAGTGGGTATAGTATTTTCAGGCACTCACCTGTCACAATTACAGCTATGGGTTAAAGTTTAATCGAGCCACAGCTAAACTGACGTGTAGTTCTGTCTTAATCTGAAAAAAAAAATGCTCTTTCACTTCCTGAATTACCACATGTTTGAATTCATTTGACCGATTTGCCAGGAGATGTTTGAAACTAAGTAAAGGCATTTCAGAAGCTTCTTTTCCTTTGATTTAAAAAAAATACTGCTTTTATTTCTTCCAAAGTAAATGGAATACAGTTTAATACACTACAATCTTAAATGCAATTTCCATTGAGAAGGGAAGGGGTAAGTAAAAGATGCACAAATAAGAAAGAAAGAAGGCCAAAAGGTTTAACAGGCATTGAAAATTCTTCCGACAGTTTGCTCTGTGGCATTGCTGGTTACTGAAAGGTAGCAGGTTAGGGACCAAATCTTATTCTTACTACCTTATTTTCACTAAGTCATCTGCAAATGTCCAACAAATCTTGTGATCCTTCATGAGCTTTCCCATGCAATTCACGTGACTAGGAGCTGTGCAGGCAGGTTGTAGGGATTGTGAGCTGTCATTGAAACCCTTCTTAATGACTGCTGTCACTCCTATAACCAATCCTGTAACCAAAAATCTAACAGGAGAAAGCGTAGGCTGTTTCTGTGGGTGCGTGGGCATGTGTATTCTATTTCCATTTAGAGATGTCTGGTTTTCTCTTGTGTTTGGAGGTGTGATGAGTGACTTCTGTTTTGCTAATTGGTGGTTGAACCTGTGAATTTCCTAAATGTGGACTGACAGGTGGACTCTATAGTACTGTGGTATTAGAGATGAAAGAAAAGCTGAGTTGATTCCAACACAAGCAATATTTTATGTGAAATAATACCTCAACATAAATCTGTATAATCATGCCTTTAGTACTCTTAAAAATCTTAAAGTGGTAATTTTAAACCATACAGTGTGTGTTATTTTAATAGTCATTCCTACACCATCAGTACAGCTAAAAGAAAATACCACCTTTCTGTTGCTGCACTCTTAACTATGCCAAATGCAGAGCTAGTGATGCCTAAAGGTCTTCAAAACTGTTTGGTACCTCAGCTAGATGTTTAGATGTGTAATTAATCTGGCAATGTTTTTGACTTCAGCACAGCTAAATGTATGTAATTCTGCCTTTCAAGTGATGTTTAAGGTTACCTGTTTATTTGGTGGAAAAGAGGTGGGTGCTTGATGCCTTCAAACTTTGTTACTTAGTAATGCAGAAGAATTTCTGGTGGTGCTTTACTTGTTAACAATGATGTTTAGAAGTAGTGTATATGGCATATGGATGTATCTATGTGCAGCTATTTAATAACAACTCTGAGGAATCTAATTCCTTTTATCGTATTTGTTGTCTTGGACAGGTTTTTATCGAAATAGTGTATACATAGTAAATATTTTTCTCTTGTGACAGCTTTTTTTTCTGTAAAAAAAAATAAAAATAATAAAAATCAAGTGCAGAAAGTATGGATTGTTTGGCACACAAACTGGTTTCTTCTTTCATTTGAGAAGTCTGATAGCCTTTCACAAAACCATGTAATTCATAATGAATTAATCTCCTTCCTCTGCTGCGGTAATGAAGTGATTTTCATATTCTATTGTATTATTTGTATATGCAATTTTCAGTCAAGTGAAGACTGTACAGCATGGCTCAAATACATGTCTTGGTGGGGCAGCATCAATACTCTTGCAGATGTCAAGGTATAGCAGCATGTTCAGACTGGATCCGCATGTCGTGCTGGCTTTGATGACCTCTTGAGACACACTGGCATGAGGATGAGCAGCAAAACATGAGGTGCTTTATGTGAAACTATTGAACTCTGCCTCTCTCCCTCAAGATCCTCCCCACAGCAAGCATGTCACCTGGGAATAAATTGCTATGCAGCATCAAGTGCTTATTCATTTTATTTTTTTAATCAACTAATGTACTGTCTGTCTTGACTTTTTCCAGGTTATTATTACATGTATTGGAGCTTTCTATCGTTTTACTACTTTGTTGTAATTTACCATGTACTGATAGGAAAACCTTGAGATTATTTTAAGTTCTGAAGATGGTAGAAATACCCTATGAAGTGCTTCTCCGAAAGCCAGTCATATAGCACCTAAAAAAATGGGTATTTTTGTCTTTAATTCATCGTGCTTCTGAGTTTGACCATTCATCAGTCTGCTTCCTTTTAGTCCAGCCAGGAAATGCACTGATGTTGAAGTATCCAAGTTTATCCATTAATTCTTCCAGCACCTGGGCTTTCTGATTGTTTGTCTGAAAGGGAGATGGAGCTTCCTGGCACCATGAAATACGTGTTGATGTTTGGGTGGTCTTCCGTGTCTTTATCCAAAACTGAGACTGTGGTTACCAGCTGTGAAATACAGAATATCCTATTATATGTAATAGAATTTTATATTTATATTTGTATATAAATATAAATAAATATATCCAAATTTAAATTTGGATATAAATAGGTGTGTATAAAAATGTGTATTTTATGTCTGTATGTATCTCTGTATGAAATACATATTCTGATTATGATCAGTGATTGAAGGTGTCAGGTAAAATTACTGGTTTTTTGGAGGCTTTCTTCCCTAAATGGTAGCTCTGTAATCTGTTTCCAGGACATAGTTTCCCAGATTTTCCAAGTTTTGCTGAGAGTCAGACTCTCACTGCAATTCCTTTGTGCTTTCAGATTGCTTACATAGCAAATGTGGTAGACTTTTTTAATAGTAATCAGATGAGATGCATTTCATTATGAATTAAATTGCACATGGAGAATACACAATCTAGAGTTTTACAGGTCTATCCAGTAGGTTAGAACACGCCAGCAGTATATACGTTTAATTTCAAGAGTTCTGAGCAGCCTTTACAATGCCTTGGAGTTTCGTCTTGTTTCAAAGATATAACTGTAACATCTGCTGGGAAGCCGTGACTCCTCATGGTACTATAGTGACTGGTTATAGCAAGACCAAAACCACATTAAAATGGACTTTTTACACTGTTGCAATAAATACTAGCAGATTCTGTAAGATCGGAGAATCATAGAATGGTTGGGACTGAAACATGAGGATGCCCAAAGCCATTCTTCCCTCTGAAGAATGCTGAGCAAGGAAGGGCAAGAATGCAGCTGGCTTCTCAACTGCATCGTGTTGTGCTGTCCCTGAGACCCAGAGCAGGAAGCTGTGGTCTCGCTGGAGTGAGGGCAGGATGCTGGAAAGGGCACAGTTTCCTTGGTTGATCTAACTTCAGCTGAACAATAATAGACACGGCTGCTGCACAAGTGATCCCTGTTTATGCAGTTTTAGAAAGGTACAGTAAAATCAAGCCTTGTTTTTATATCATCATGCAAACTTATGTCAGAAGCACTAACAGTACTTCACATCTATTTCTGCATTACTGACACCTGTATAAATGCTGCTGCTTTTTTTTTTTCTCCTCCCAATTGGCCCACTTTATGATGATCCAATCTGTAGTATGAACTGCTGGTTGTATTCTGGAGGCTTGTTGCAGCTGGAGGAGAGGTGCTGAGGAAGGCTGTCAGGCTTGCTGGTAGTTTGGCCTCAGAATAGCAATTCTTAGATTTAGTGGTTGCCGTTCACAGTCTTCAGTTCACCAGATAAGGTTTGCTGGAGAATGATAGAATCACAGAATGGTTCGGGTTGGAAGGGACCTTAAAGCTCATCCAGTTCCAACCCCCCTGCCGTGGTCACGGACATCTTCCACTAGACCAGGTTGCTCCAAGCCTCATCCAACCTGGCCTTGAACACTGCCAGGGATGGGGCAGCCACAGCTTCTCCGGGCAACATGTGCCAATGCCTCACCTCCCTCACGGGGAAGAATTTTTTTCCTAATATCTAATGTAAATCTCCCCTCCTTCAGTTCAAAGCCATTCCCTTTGGCCTGTCACTAGTTGCTTTTATGAAATATCCCTCTCCAGATTTCTTATAGGCCTCTTTAGACACTGGAGCTGCTCTAAGGTCTTCCTGGAGTCTTCTCCAGTCTGAACAAGCCCAACTCTCTCAGCCTGTCCTGTTTTAAGACAAGTTTTGATCCGTACCAAGACACAGCACAACCTACCCTCTTCTGCAATGTGTTGTGTCCTGCAGGCCTTATGCAAACTCTCAACAAGAAAATTAATCCTAGAACTGGATGATCTGAGTGGTTTGGTTACCAACCCAAACCATTCTATGATCCTGTGATTCTAAACTGAATTTCTGTTTGGGTGGTAGGGCTGGCTTATTCAAGTGTCGTAAGTTAATGAGCTTCACAGTACCTTGGTGAGGCAGGGAATTGCGTTTTATTTTTATGTAGGGCACGAAGAGTAAAGATAACACACTCAAAAGCTTGCTACCAAGCCTCGGTGTGGACCATAGATGGATCCTGATGGCTACTTTCCTGCCGTTACCGGTAAACTATTCCTTAAAAATTCGTGGATGAAAATAAAGTCTGGCAGTTTGTAATTGCAGTGTGATCTCCCAGCAATCCCTTCTCCTTGTGATGCCCGCAGGAGCAGAGGTGCAGATCTAGCAGCTGGTTGTCACCTTTGACTGTTGCCTGTAATGTTTGACTAAAGATGATTAAAGTGGTTTCTAGTTGTCTTCAACAAAGCTTCGCTTCCAGCCAAGGTATATTCCTAGTGTACTTACACAGGTGGCAACAAACACCCTGCCTGCCTAGCAGCATTCTAGGAAAACTAGCAAAGCGGTGTCCAAAACAGCAAAAAAAGGGGTTTTAATGGACAAATACCCAGTTTGACCAGCTGGATGCAGAGGTTTGGCAAAAGGCTCTTTCTATGCTGTTACCATCACAATGTGAAGGGAGATGGTGGTGGTCTAGTTTACCAGGAGGAATGGAAGCCACTGCTGGGACTTCTGCTTGGAGCGATGTGAAAATGAGTACTGTTTGGTTTGACAAGTAGTGGGAGAGATTGGCACTGGGGTGGTCTGGCTTGGATTCATGCTTCCATAGAACAGGGTATGACCAGTGCAATGACTCCTGTACCCAGGTTGGTTTATGCATGTTTAGCAGGTCTGATGTGTTTGCCCAGTTCAGTATTGCTGTCAAGAACAGTACACACTATTTTGTTTCCAAAACAATTTCACCCACAGACTGCAGTTTTAAATGTGACAGTTGGTGCTATTTCATACTGTATGTTGTTCTTCCTCTTCTGCCAAAACTGCATCTTCCCTGAAGGAGCAGGAGCCTGCATATACGCTCCAGAGAGGCCACACTTCGATGACAAGCCCAGCTCCCATCAGGAAAATATATCTGCAGCATTATAACTGTTTCTCCACGATTCAAGTACCCCAAGGCTCTCTCTGCTTTCTGCAATAGTGGCTTTTCTGCTGTTTCAATTACTGGTTGCTCTTGTAGCTTGGCTGGGGGCTTTCATCCGTGCTCAGGAGAGCAGGAGATTGCCCCTGTTCCCTGGAGTCCCCCATACCAGGGTGCACAGCCCCTACTCCTGTGGCTGCCTCTCTTGCAGGAGAGCAGAAGAGAGTGTCTGGGCAGCAGGGGAATCACAGTCACAGAATGGTTTGAGTTGGAAGGGACCTTAAAGCTCATCCAGTTCCAACCTCCTGCCATGGGCAGGGACACCTTCACCAGACCAGGTTGCTCCAAGCCCCATCCAACCTGGCCTTGAACACTGCCAGGGATGGGGAAGCCACACCTTCTCCGAGCAACCTATGCCAGTGCCTCAACACCCTCACAGTAGAGAACATCTTCCTAATGTCTAATTTAAATCTACTTTAAATTTGCCCACTTTCAGTTAAAGCCATTCCCCTTTGTCCTATCACTGTCTTTGTAAAAGGTAGCTCTCCAGAGTTCTTGTCAGTCTCTATGCAGTGGAAGGCTGCTCAAAGGTCTCTCCAGAGCTTTCTCTTCTCTAGGCTGAACAAGCCCAACGTGCAGCCTGTCTTCAAAGGAGAGGTGCTCCAATCCTCTGATTATCTTCATCGTCTTCCTCTGGGCCTGCTCAAGCAGGTCCATGTTGCTCTTGTGTTTGTGCCCCAGAGCTGGATGCAGTACTGCAGATGTGTTCTCACTAGAACAAAGTAGAGTGCGAGAATCACTGTTGGACACTCTCCTTTTGACTGGGGGGATCCAGTTGGCTTTCTGGGCTGCAGGCACACACTGCTGGCTCATGCTGAGCTTCTCCCCAACCAACACATCGAAGTCCTCCTCAGAGCTTCTCTCAATCCGTTTTCCACCCAGCCTGTGTTTGTGCTTGGGATTGCCCCTACCCACATGCGGGACCTTGCACTTTGCATTATTGTACTTCATGAGGCTGCCGTTGGCCCGCCTCTCCAATCTGTCAGGGTCCCTCTGGATGGCATCCCTTCCAGCCAGCCTACCAACCGATCCACACAGCTTAGTGTCACCTGCAGACGTGCTCAGGGCACTCTCAATCCCACTGCCCGTGCCGCTGACAAAGACGCTGAACAGCACCGGTCCCAGTAAATAGAAAAATCAAACTCTGAAATGGAGCAGATGGGCTTTCCCCCGGGCTGCCGTACACGGCGCCACGAGTAGGGTGGTCCCTCCCTGTCTCCGCCTATGGCTCTGCCCTGCGATGGGGCGGGACGGGCTCACATGTGTGTGCGGTGGGACCGCGGCTCAGTGCGCTCCGTGGGGTGCTCCGCTCCGCACAGCTCCGCGCTGCTCGGCGGGATGGGCCGGGCCGGCTGCGGGCGGCTCCCGGTCCTGCTGCTGCTGCTGCCGCTGCTGTGCGGGGCGGCGGGGCTGGGGCGCGGCGGCGCTCCCCGGGTGCTCCGCTTCTCCGGGCAGGTGCCAGAGAACAGCCCGGCAGGGACGCGGGTGCGGGGCTTGCGGGTGCCGCTGCGGCGGCTGCTGGGCCCCGGGGAGCCCGCCGGGGAGTGGGCGCTGGAGGGCGGAGGAGCCTCCCGCTTCTTCCTGCAGCGGCGGGCGGGCGGCGGGCGGGGGCTGCTGCTGCTCCGCACGGCAGAGCGCCTGGACCGGGAGGCGCAACCCGAGTACGGACTCCGGCTGCGGCGGCGGGCGGGACGGTGCCCGCGGCAGGCGCTGCTGCGGGTCCGGATCCTGGACCGCAACGACCACCGGCCTCGCCTGCCACCGGCGCGGCCGCGGGACG
>JBCJKH010015482.1:0-12363 GCA_039877255.1 Loriculus beryllinus
CAGTAAATGGCTCAGTGTCTGGCTGGAGACCAGTGACGAGTGGTGTCCCTCAGGGATCGGTGTTGGGACCGGTCTTGCTCAACATCTTTGTCGCTGACATGGACAGTGGGATTGAGTGCGCCCTCAGCAAGTTTGTCAATGACACCAAGCTGTGTGGTTGGGTGGATACGCTGGAGGGAAGGAATGCATCCAGAGGGACCTTGACACGTTTGTGAGGTGGGCTGATGCCAACCTCATGAAGTTCAGCAAAGAAGAGCTAAAAGTTGGAGAAGGCCTTGGGCGACATAGTCTAGGATGAGGAGTCCCTGCCCATGGCAGGAACTAGATGATCTTAAGGTCCTTTCCAACCCTAACCATTTTATGATTCTATGGTCCCCTTTAGTATTTGTGTAGGTGAGCAGTAGGTTGGTCCAGGGAGCTTTACAGCTAAGAACTAAGCTTGCCGAAAAAAAAAAGACCTGCTCATTCTCGACCAGTTTCAGAGATTTAATGTGGCTGAGAATGAACCACTATTTTGTACAGTGAATTTTCAGCCAAACCTGTGACCTGGTCTAATGCAGTGTGCTGGTACCTGTGGTGAGAAGGAGAAGGGAAGAAGGCTAGGTCATTAATCTGTGTTCTCAGACGCTGACAATGTCCATGAATTCACTTGTTCTTTTCATGAAGCACATTATTGATGTGATTTTGTGTTCACAGTAGGTCTTAAGATATTGTAAGATGTTGAAAGAGGCCTATTATCTATGGAGGCATGCAGAGTCAATAGTCTGTGGATCATTCTGAAGTTCGTGATTATTGAACAACAGCTTGTGTTTGCAGGGACTGACTCAGTGACCCAGATGGTCTCTTCCAGTCTTGTGTTCCTAGCCGTATCCTTCCTAAGAGCACCCTACTGTTAAAACTGTTGAGAACTAATTTTTCTTTATCCTGTCTTTTTCTTTATCTGCTTTCTAATTTGTTGCATTCGGTATCCTGTCTTTCATTACCCACTGTATTTCTGTAACAGCAGAGCAAGAGAGAGATATTTGGCTGTGTTAAAGATTTTCCCAAAATGCACCCTTTAGAGACCCGCTGCAGACAAAACAGCACAAGTATTTGTTTTTTTTCAACAATGTTACATTTTGAGCTTCTGTCTGCAGTAATTAATTAGCATCATTGCTGAGCTGACTCCCTGCGGGACTGCCTGATCATTAGTGCCAAAGCCAGGAAGGGAGCAGGAACTTCCAAACCCCTGAGTAGGCTCCTGCAGCAACTGTTGTCATCTCTAGAGCATTTCAAGAACATTTCAAGTGACACTGGTGGGAAAGAAGCGCTTTCTCATCTGTATGAGGGGCTGGCCCACATTCAGTTAGGCTGCTGGCTGGGATCAGGCAAATTTACTTCCTGGGCAAGGTTTTGTCAAAAGCTATCTGACAGATAGTGTTCGGCTAGTTCATCTTCATTTTGCTGATATGCAGAGAGAATTATAGAAGATTTGAGAGACATCAGGGTACAAATCAATGAAGATGTACAGTACTGGGGCTGCTGTGCCAAAAGCTAGCCCAGAACCAAGAATCTGTCAGCTTAAAAATGAAACTTAAGTCCAGTAGAAACACAGCTGAATCCAGACAGGCCAAAATGAAAGTGCTGGCACAAAATTAAAGAACTTCCTTCAGGTGCAGAAAACCAGCAGACACTGAGGGTATTTACAAGTGGCTTTTATGAAATTTTTTTTGGTAAGCTTGGGATGCAGTGTAATCTCCTCTCTCATTCCCCATGCTTGTTTCAGGAGAGAACAAGAAATTTAATCCAAACAAGGGATTAAGAGATTTCAATAACTGGACTACTGCCATCATCCAGACAATGGGCCAGCTCTTTAAATGCATGTGCTTCGTTGAAGTGAAGACAGTGACTACATCAGAGGGAGCAGAATTGGAATGCAAAAAAGAGGAAATGTGAAGTCTAAAAAAGCTAAACAATTATTTTACCTGTTACACCCTTCCAGCAATGCATCCCATAAACAAAACAGCTCTGGGAAAGGATCTCTCCTCACTGGAGAATAAGGTTAGGGACAACTTTTGAGAGATGGACAGAGGAAAGAGAAATGAGATTTAATATAGATAAATGTAAGTTAATACACCTGGGAAGAAATAATAATAATTTTATATACAAACCCATGAGCTGCTGTTTAGAAAACAGTAATAGAGAAGGCGGCCTGGGAGCGATGGTTTATAATTAATTACTGCAGACAGGAACTCAAACTCACTGGGGCAAAAATCAAATACATTCTTATTCTCGGCCAGCACTGGTTCTGCAGTGAGTGCATGGCCATTTACACTAACAAGGAGCTCGCAACAACAAGCAAAGTATTAAACTTAATGGCTACTGGATTATTCATTTTGTTTATAAGATAGAGCCTTAAATGATGATACCATAAGCACAATCCTGTGGTTTTCTATTTGCTTTAATACAGTAAAACAATAAAATAAATTATGTCCATGATGCAAATTCCTGATGAGTTTGTAGAAGGATAGTTTCTCTTATCTTGTTCTCGTATTTAAATATGTGTCTTAAAAGTGATCAGATTTAACCTGGCCAAGATTGAGGAAAAGCCTCCTTTCTTAAAGAAAAACACTACAGCTGTAAGCAGTGTAGAGTATTAAGACAATGTGACCTCTACATAATTCAGTAAGAGGGAATCTGGTAAGAAATTAATACCAAATGTAGAGCTATGCTTTTATTTAGGTAAGAAGTGTTGCTCAATAAATGCATTTAGCAGATAATGATCAAAAATATCAAAACTATCTATCTGTGTTCTACCAAAGACCAGATGAAACATTACTATGCTGAGAAGACAGTGTCATGTGAAAGCCTGCCAGACAACCCAGACGGAGTGTCATAAAGAACTGTCTGATTGCAAGACCTGATGGCTGTGTATTTAGAAGTTCATAGACTTGTAGATCAGAATGAAACACAAATTGATTCTAGTCCTAGAAAAGGAAAGGGGGAAACCCTACGAAGACATAAGGTGCAGTATAATGATGCAGTATAATAAAGATATACAGGACTATTTCACCTTGCTAGTGCTTTGAGCTGGTAGCGCAGGGTAATCCTGTCTTTGATTCCTTACAGGCCATGCTGGAAAGGTGGCACATCTCCTCACTGTAAGGCAACTTTTGGGTGGTACCATTCCTTACCAGACTGGATATAGCTTGGACTCAGACCACCAGGATGTATGCAGGCACAGAAAGCGGCACTAATTATACCAGGGCAACTTTTTTCTCATCCCGAGAAGAGGATGATGGATCATTTCTTAGAGCCCTATAGGTCAAAAAGCATTTGTTCTGCTAAATGCAAAACTGAGTATTTTTTAAAAGCAGCAAAAAGTATGGCAAGACTATATAAAAGCTTTCAAAACTGGAATATCATCTTCCATCTGAGAAGGCAGATAAAGCAACATAATTAGTCAGGGAAGGGTCATTCCATTTCTTCCAACTGCCTCCAGAGGATAAACTCCAGATAGCTTTTCAGAGATTGCAGAGCTTCAATTGCAGAGGGGTTTATTCTGCAAAAGGAGGTTTGGAGCACATGATAATTAGCAGTTCACAGCTGAATTTTGCTAGCTGTAGGAGTTTTCTTTGCTATCACTGCATGAAAGCACTCCTGTAGGTCCCTTGAGTTTCCCTAAATGTGTGCTGTAGTCTGATTTGTCCACATGGAACTTCCTAACACGGAATTTGCTCAGTGTACAACACTTAAAGGCTTACAAGTCCTTTTTCCCTGGCAGAACAACACCTGGACAGAATGTAAAAATAAAGCTTTTTTTCTTGGACAAAACTTTACTGGAAATTGCTTTACTGCTTATGTTATACCCAGACCTTTAGAGTCCAGGGGAATTCAGTATGCTGGGAAAATCCATGGGTAGCCTACTAATCCAAATCCACATCGTCTTTGTATCCCCAAATCAGTGTTTAAGAGTCCTGGCAGGAGACAGGCCTTTTCTTAAGACTTGTCCTTCATTTCTGCTGGCTCACAGTTTTTAAGTCCTGGTGTGAAAACTGTAGAGACACTGGGTGAAAGACAGTAACTGTAATACAATTGTTTTAAACTTAGTTGAGGCTCACCTCTGTTTTAAGAAAGCAAATACAAAGAATTTCCCAGTTTACCTGAAGTTCAGCGTGTGCTTACGTGTTTCAGGACTGACCCTGTTTCTGAGTTAGTCTTCATTACTGCAGCTTTCCAGTCTCAACTGCAGTCTCAAATCTGTGTGAATTTCTTACGAAATATTTCTAAGCTTTAATTATAGGACACTCAGTGGTAGGATGTGCTTGTTCTGGCTCTTGTCTCAGCCAAACTAGCTGTTCAAGTTGTTAATCCTTGGTCTCCAGTCTGTTTGCAGCAGTTGACTTCTGCCCTGTTACTTTCAGCTATGTCTTGCCTACCTTTTCAGCTCCCATGGCCTCCTGTCTCCCTCCCTGCCAGAACAACCTGCGTAACATGTATTCACTTAACAACACCTCCATTGTCTTTCAGTCCAATTGCAAAGGTCATTTTCTTGGCTTATTGTCCCAGTCCTGTTACTCCTCTTTTTTGCACAATGCTATTGGATCTCTTTCTTCGCTGTGTGAAATACAAACGACTTTACTTTTCAAGCTATGTCTCATCTACAACACCAAGAAGTTGTTCCTCACTGCCATTATATAAACAATGCCAGTTCTCTAAAGCACTCTTGTATATTCGTTCACTTTCATGTTTTCGACCATGCAGGTGATTATGCATAGTACAAAATCTGTGTAAATACTCCTAAGCCTATCTTCCTCTGCTTTTTCAAGCATCTCATCTCTGCCCCAGTGTTTGTCAGAGTCTGAGCATAGCTACATAACTGTTTTCATAGATACACTTTTTCATATGAACTAGTATCACATCTTCTTCCTGCTTGACTTCTCTCTATAAGCCTAGTAATAAATAACAAGCACTTTAAAACAGCCTCTTAGTTTTATGTCTGTACAGAGCAAGCTACAATGAGGGTGGGTTTAGATGTAATTTTAAGAACATATTAGTTATAAAACCGGAATAAACCAAATTACTCATGTTGTTAGTAAGTTTGTAATAAACATCCAGGAAATAGCACCAACATAGGATGTTTAACTTGCCATACCAAAGTTGCTTCAGTCTGTTGATTCCAGGAAGAATTTGCCATAGGGACTAATAGTGAAAGAGGGGGACCTGGACTGTGCCTTTTGAGGCAGGTGACTTTTACTGGCTTGTATTACCAGACTTCACCCTGAGGGCCTATAGTCACTCTGCTTCTCTCAGTAAGAACCATGCTCAGGATGGTGCAACGGGGGTCTAGTGGTGCTTTTTACAAGTCCCTTACCAGCATCACAACCAAATCCACCTGCAATGCTGGCTGGACAGACATCTGGCCACATCTGTTCAGAATTTAGGGTTTAGAGTGGGCCTACATGTGATTCTGCACAATTCTGTTTTATGGAGAGCTAATACAAAGTGGCATTTGTTTTACTTGTTTCCATTTCTTTTGGAAATTCTGTAATTTTATCGTCTCACATGTAGGCAGAGAAAAGTGAATGTTCTGTTGTAAGTTATAACTTCTGAAAAGCAGTTGGAAGTGGTGAGACCGTAGCAGAATTCGGGCTAATAACCAGGGTACGCTGTGTAAGATTTCTAGAGACCTAAGACACCATTGAGAGGCGGACAGAAAGCTAGAGAATTGCGGGATCTACATGCTTTCAATATTTAGCAGCTAGAATATCACATTTTCATTCATGACAACAAAGTGCCTGTTTTATTCAGAAAAATGGGTTTTGTCAAACAACTTCGATACTATTTTCTGGCAAGATTGCAAGTACATTTGATAAAAACTCTATTCACATAATACACTAGAGTTTATGTAGGGCATTTGTTTTATTTTGCTTGGCAGCCTACATAAAAGAGGTGTGTGGGAAGCAAGCAAATTAAACCTGTTTTTCTATATGGTTGTTTGCTGTGTCATAGCTCCCTGCAATAAGCCTGCATCCTTTGTGTTTTCTATTACCTTATTACCTCATAGTGTCTCTAGGTTAAAAAGGTTCAGTCTTTGCATAATCTCTAACATCTGGAAGTATTCAGAATGCCAAATAACAGGTACAGGGCCCAAAGCAGTTTATCAAGAATTTGTCCTTTTCTAGTTGCACCCCAAAACTGGAAGGTAGACATATATTCTCTGTTTTATAAAGTATCACCAAATTCCTACTTGAATAAAACACATTTGAATCAATGATGCAACCGTGGAATAAAGTTAATGAACTACTGATTTAAAATGAGCCCAGTGAAGGGCACGAGTCTGTCCAGCTCCTGGTGGATATATATACCTCCTTTAAATATATCCAACTATCATCTGCATGCTGTTGGATTAATCACAGAGAGTCTATGGATTGAACAGTGAAAAGGTGAAAACTATTCTCAAAGCCTTCCATAAGACTGAGCCGCAGTGGTGTGAACACACTTGCCAAGTTGAGAATAGAGAGTTTCACTCCCCCTGGGGTGGTGAACAGTCCCTGATGCTATTCACTGAATCTAAATTATACAGAGTTTAATCCTGGTGATTTCAGTACAATTCTGAGCACAATTCTCAGTAGATTTCTTAGTAATTTCACCATGCAAGCATTGAAAGGCAAAACTGTTTCATATTTTTTTTTTCTAGCTCTAACTCAGGAACAAAAAGCACTGATAATAAAATGTCTCTTTAATAGTCTAATAGCTTGTCTAATTAAGGTGACAGGCCATGAAGTTTCAGAATATTTATACTTTCAAAAAGTGGATTATACACCCAATAAACACTGTTAGATATTTGACTCTTTAGTATTCTGAAAGACTTGATTCCCAAGCTGCCAACCCTATTAATCATCTGGATGTTAAGCATTGATTCTAGCAGGTACATAGTAAAAACGCCTTTGACTTAAGTTGCTCAATTAACATACACGCTAGATGAATAAAGCATACACAGACAAAACCTCTCTGACTACAGGTAAGGATGGCTTTCTCCTTTATGTGAAAAAGCCTCAGAGATTACACATTCATGTCTTTTTAGCCATGAACGTGTAGAGAGCTGGGGCTCTCTGTCTGGTGTGTATAGGAAACAAGGGACTAGAGAAATTATTTTGTATGAATTCAGTTCAGTTGTCAGCACTTGAAATATTTTGTTTTCTTCAAAAGTATATTTTGACTGAGACAATGCTGTAAGAAGACAGGCATTCTTTATCTGATTTTATTACACTAAAAACTCTGGCATTTACTGTGAGAAAGGCAAAATTAAAAAATACTTTTTCATGGCGTACAATCATCTGATATCTCCTAAAATAACAAAATGCAACCTGTATCGTGCTTAAGAAGGTTTCTTGGGATTATGAATATGGCTGGAACAAGTGACTATATTACATGTATGAATATGGCTGGAAAAAGTTATCAACAGAGATTTAAGTGAAGGCTTTACTGTGATAGACTTGTCTGACTTGGATAACAAACTCTTAGTATTTCAGCCCATAAATCCTGAAGAGAAAGATACTGTTCTCTTAGGTCACTGACAAACTAAAAGAGAATCTTTGTTTTCAGAGCTCCCCAGAGTTAACACAGTACAAGTTAATGATTTCACCATGGTAATTCCCTTCTAGGGTCTGTCAATCAGGCAATTTTAATGTATTCAGCATAGGCTGCTTTCATTTTGTGCAATAGTACTATTTTACCTGGTTTCATGGTCTGTCTATCAATTTCTCCATAACAAGTTTTGAATCTATGGATGAATTTCTGTCAAGTTTGAGAAGAAAATTGTTTTTAAATATCAAGCCAAGATGGAATCATCCAAGTTTTGTGAATATTGACAGGTGGGTAGAGAGAAACTCACATGAGGGCTCCCATGGTGAAAAGGTTTTGGAAGGAGCTCAGCTGTTACCATTTCCTAAGGTATGGTAGTTGACCAGCTGGTGTATGCCTAATTCAGAAATTGTGCTGCCTCTTGTCACACTGACAGGTAGGAGACAAAGTAGTCTAAAGAGATCATGCAAATGGTACTTGTGTATTTTTAAAGGTACACGTATCCACTGTGAACTTGATTTAGTCCTGCCCTGCGCTAAACTTCATGAGCTTTATACCATGGTTGTATCACTGATTCATATGTGCTTTATTCAAGCAGGCATCTAAGAATACCTCTTTTACAAAATAAAGAGCACACAGGTCTAGTCTTGCAGTTTTGGGGTGTAACTAGAAAGGGACAGATCCTTCACGAACTGCTTTGGTTCCCATGGCTATTTGGATATTCTGAATACCACAAAACATTAGCAATTATGCAAAGATTTGACTTCTTTGAACATGAGTTCACTGAATAAGCTTGCCAATGTGTGTAAAGGACTCTGGCACCCAGTTGGAGTGCTGACATTGGTTTCAAGTAGTATGCGATGAGTCCCTTTCGTCGTTGAAAGCATCATGTTTGATGGTATAAATAGACAGAGCAACTGGCTAATAAAATGTAAAGTGAAATAAAATTGGGTTTAATATGTTTGTAGGAGCTGGGTCATGACTTCTTTTCAGCACAACAGTTGGAGTCACAGCTTGGAGAAACTTGAGAACATCTGTTATTTCTGTTGAAAAATACAAGTACATTGAGTAACTCACACCTTTGAAATTCCTTTGTGGGGGTGGAAGACAGCTCCTCTCCAACACAAAGCTGATTTACTCAGGATTTGGAGAACATTTGACTGGTTCATCCTTTAGGTCTCCCATAATTCAGACACAAATGTTCTTTGGAGGGAAGCTTTGAAAAGGGTTTTTTTCCTGTGTGACTAACCAGTGAGGTTAATTGATTCCAGAAGGAAAGGCTAAAATGTCTTAAAAATTTGTAATACATAGTAGCTAATTTTGCATACAAGCTTATTTAGTTTGTAAAATACACGAAGTTGCTGTCTTTAAAAAAGCCAGAAGAAATCTAGTTACAATTGAACTGTGATTCAAGACTATATTTCTTTTGTATATCTTGAATGTAACTATCTTACTACATTTTTCTGTTAAAGAGTTTTGGAAATCTGTTTTCTTGTATAACAAGTCCTTTGGTTAAGAAAAAAAATCCACAGGAGCTGAAACATTTCTTATCATCAGCACACCTATTGTGCACATACGTGTTACACCCATGGGCATATACATCACAACACATAATTGAAAAATGTTCTCTTTTTTATGATTAAAATTCTTTGTTGGTACTGAGTCTTTCCTCCTCCTCCCTCTCCCCCTTCCTTTTTTTTTAATGTATCTTTTGTGCTAGCATGCACCAAGGACTTGATGTTTTACAAATACACTCACATCCTCTGTTGACCCCTTCTCTAGCATTGGCTTAAGAGGCTTGTTTTCTGGGCTCATGAAAAGGGTCCGAGTGACAGCCATTCAAGAACGAAGATTCCTGGACAGGACTATGTGCCTGAAATACCAAGGTGAGCATGTTAGTTTTCATAGCAGGCATACTAGTCTTGGCAGCAGACAGTGTCCAGTAAGTAAGGATGACGAGGAGAGAGAAGAATGTCAAAAGAGATGAGGTGGTGTAAAAGATATGTGTAGTGGTAAGAGCATGGAGTGTAGAAGAAGTATCTTTGGGTGCGAGAGGAGGTGAGGATAGGAAATTGAAAACAGTAATAATAATGCGGGCTGGAAGCAGATAATTAGTACACGTGGAAAGGGAGGGCTCTGTGAAAGAAACAGTTCTGTGCCTTGTTCCCATTTTGGTCTCTAGACTAGGTGTCTGTTCAAGGCTACATCTACTGTGGCACACTGGTTTTCCTGCAAGTAGTGTATAATGTAACAGTCCTGGCAGATGGGAAGCTGCTATCCTCCTTGGGAAAGTTCATCCATTGAATAGAATATGGTATTTTAACAATAACTCCCCAGAAACCCTACAACAATTCATGCAGGAAAAGTTTAGTTATAGATTAACCCCAAATGAGGCGGTTTTATTGGTTAGGCAAACTTAACATCCATTCCATTTAACTCAGAATAACTTTATTTTGTTCTACTTTTCCTAACAGAACAAAAACTTTTCAGGAAAATCGTGATTTGGACACTCATTTTCCAGACTGAAAAGACATTTTGTAGAGCTATCCTGACTTCCTCTAAATCAGACAAGTGTGTTTAATTTAGATTACTTTTAGTACAAATGAGAAAATGATAGATAACTTAGGGTTTTCATTTTTCATGTTGGTTTGGTTTTTGTTTTGGGGGTTTTGTTAGCTCCTGTTTCTTTAGTGTAGCTTATTGGATTTTCATGGTGATTTCAGTTTCTTCTGGATGTGCAACATCAGTATTTATCCTGGTTTTCCCTTTCATGCAACAATCCATGTTTCTCTCTCACATCTTCCTCATGCATTTTCCTTACTCTCCTGTACCTCCCTGTGATGTCTTGTCACTCTCTGTCATTTCTCTACATCTTTTCTTCTCTGCATTCATCCTTCTCTTTCCTCTTCACCAAATTCCCCCAAAACACTATCTCATGTGCTTTTTAATTTTATTTTTCTATATCAAGACTTTGGTTTTTTCCCCTCAGTTATTTTTTCCCCAACTTTGCCTCTAGGAGGAAGAATAAGATAATAAATTTTGCCCTTGGATGGCATTCCTCTCTAAATGAGGAAGGTTATTTCTGTTCTTGATGGTGTTTAGCCATTAACAAAGAGTTTGCTTTGCAAATATTTGTCAATAGTTTAGTTAAATAGTAACAAGAAGTAAACTGATTGATTGCAAATCCAGAATTCCTTCTCCTGTAGTGGTTCAAGTGGTTTAGGTCATACATAAAAGGAAATTTCAGATTATAGAGCAAAATATTTAAAAAGGGACTTTTTAGCATGACAATATGCATATGCTGCAAATGCAATTACAAAAAAATATTCCTATTAACAAGCACATGTAAGAATTAGTAAATAGGACTTACGTGTTACCTTATTAATACTTTCATATATATATATAAACTAACTGAAAGAATACACACATTAAACTTTAGACAATACAAAGCTTATTTTTCCTCAGAGAAAAAGAAATCATGGCCAGCCTACAGGAGCAGAAATAATTAGAAATTTGTTTCTTTTCTGTCTCCCAAGGTAGGGCTTAATCCTACAGTAATCTCTTTATTGAGAGCCAAATGCTAGTCAGGGAGCCTGCTGCACAGGTTTGAAGCTAGCATTTAGCCCATATTTTCAGCTTCTAGGAAGGAGCTATCTTTATAGTCTGCATTGTTTTAAAGAGCTATCCTGTTATGTTTTGTATTTTATTCTGCACTGTAATGCATTGGCATAGCTTCACGATACGTTTGTTAACTTACAGTCTGATACAGAGTGAGACTTCTCATTCATGACCAGTAAACTTCCAGAACCCGTCTGTTTTAGCACAGAAAAGGGGTTTGTATTGGGCTTTCAACGAATGTGTATAAACTGATTATTCCAGAACAGTTTTGCCTTTGAGTATTTCAGCTTCATATTGTGCCATTGTCTAGTATACTTTAAGGATAAATGCCCAATGAACTTGGGGTTCATTCAAGTGGGGTAGATGTTAAGCAAATTGGCCTTATGTCTTTTTTATTTCCAAACTGTGGTTTGTAGCCTTCTTATAAACTGGCTGTCTCTTTTAATTCACAGGTTAGATAGGAAAGAGAAAAGTGGCAAAGAGAGAAAAATGCCTGCTCAGGCTCGTACTTTTTTAAAAAGGCCTAAAGGTTAAATCTACAAAATAGATTTAAGTGGTATTTATGTATGTGAGGTTAAAATTCACACTCTGCTGCAATTTTGCATTAAAGGATCTGCAATCCATAGATGCTGTCTTCTCTGATAATCTAGTTCCCATATAGCATGTGCCATGCACAGGGGTGATTCAGATCTGGTAGTGCTGGAGAGCTTTGGGCCTCTCATCTATATAGGTTCCACTGGGGTTCATAGATGAGGTATCTATCTCCTTTGTATATGGAAATTAATTGAGCTGTCATTCTGGATTTATTGAGCACAGGGTCCATGCAAAATCCAGCTACCTCTGGAACAGGTAGTGGTATTTTTTAGCAGAAGAAATATGGAGAAAGAGGTACTCTATAAGCCTGAGAGAATAGCCATAATACTTAATACAACAGCCTGTAGGTGCCTGATTCATACTTGACTGTGTAAAATTGGATACCAGTCCAGAAAGAGGAGTGAGAGGTCTAAAGATAGTGTCTCAGGAAGGGATGGCTATTCATTCCACGTGGGTATCCAGGTGACCCTATGTGATGGTGGCCTGTTCCTACACTTTGGCCCAAAAGGTCAGGGAAAGGGTATACTGCTTGGTGAGTTCACATGCTATGGATATATTTTGTTTGTGATTAAAATGAAGTTGAGA